>VUQR01010928.1:33568-49532 GCA_015108515.1 Hemichromis elongatus | reverse complement strand
TATCCTTAACAGCTTATCCATTTCAAGGTTGCTGAAGAGGCTGGAGCCTATTCCAGCTGTGAGATGAGTGAGAGGCAGCAGTGCATCCTGAACAGGTTACCACTCTATTACAGGGTCATGGAAACCATTCAGTCTATTTTTTCTCCTTTGTATGAGAGCCTGACTAGGCCATAATTGGACACGGACACATCACCCCCTCTGCCACCTGCCTCATACCAGGGTTCCAGTTGTTGTTTTCTGACACGGACACACTATCTCAGTAAAGTTGGGTTAGCATTCAAACAGTTCAGAGGAGGTGTATTTTGATGCAATTACATAACCAATAAAATTACCTCACTTATGTTAGAGTGCCTGGCTAACTAGCTTGCTAATGACATTAGTAACACAGTATTACTTCTTACATGTTGCATCTATTTCTGTGGACAGAATATCAACATATCATGGGGCTCACACACACATTTTAATAGTGCATGGTTAAATTTCTAGTTCCTGGTTTGAATTTCCTGGTCAGCTGGAGCCTTTCAGTGTGGAGTTTTTCCCAGCTACTCCAGTGGCCTCCCACCATTCAAACATATGCGTGTTAAGTTAACTGGTGTTTCCACATTTGCTGTATGTGTGACGCAGATAAAATGCTTAAAACTAGAATAAAGCCATGCATGAATGTGTGGGTATAATAGATGATGATTACGACACGAGGCATGTAAACGAAAGCACTTTAAGTAGTACGAGGCAGTGCTATATAAATGCCACTCCATCCACTAAATGCGCACATGTATGGATTACCGTAAACACAGGCCCTGGATATGTGATACGTATTCATTCAAGGAGCTTGCTCTGTATGTACATTTCCTGAGCAAACAGTTTGGTCACAACACAAAGCAGCTCACAACTACGTCATGCATTAACCTTGAACTCATATTTGTTTTTCTGACACATTAAAGCGCGGCTATTCTGTTACACTATGTACACTGTCAGTCTTCCAGAGTCATAAATACACTTTAAACTAAACAAAACCCACAGTGAAGAACACAACGCTCATAACTGGCTTTTCACACACTTCTGCCTGAGCAGTCGGAACATTTACAAAAACAGCCATTCTTCTTTTCACATCAGTCTTAACTGTAGATTTTTAGCTAAACGTTGACCTTTTTCCTGAATAGGAGACTTGAAAGGGTGTAGCCAACTTCACTCGGTGCCCGGTCGCTTAGTGCCAGCACTGCTGCTCCTCCGCTGTCACGATGGCATCGAATCCCTCCGCAGGAGGCTGAACTGTATCAGTTACACAGTCAGTGACTGTTTAACTTGAGATTTTTGCTTTGCCTTCCCATAGATTCTCTATTCTTTCTGACAGATTGACGGTATAAAATGTAAATTAATCAACTATTTCATAAAAAAAATCAGTTTTCTAAATATACTTTCACTTTAACAGCGTACGCATTAACATGTGTAAATGCGTGTATGGGCCTCCAGTGTAATGCACTACTGTAGCATGAAATACAACCATTTTATTCTGCATGTGGTTAGGCTGACACGCATTTGTGCATTCTCACTAACAGACATAAATATCATCTTTACAATGCTTATAAAAGTTGTTTTTTTTTTCCTATGGCAATGAAATAGCCCAGGTTTATCAGACAAAACGATTTACGACCATCTCACTGAGTTAACAATAATTAACATGCTGGCTGCAGTTGATAAAATCTGCCAGCCTATTTCAGTCAGTAAAATCCATTTGCCTTTGTCTTAAATCAAGCACCCATTGTTTCATAAGCTATTGTGCATTTCTGATGTCGAGTCTTCCACTGTTGCAGTGCTCGACTAGAGGGGAAAGCTTGGTGGGCATAGCAACAGTAAGGAAAGGAGGCAGGGCCTGGTAAACAGATACACAACACCAGCACACTCTCTCCTGTCTTTCTCCTCTGTGTAGCAGGTGAAGGGCAGAGAAAGGGTTCATGCATGCGGCAGCTAAGTGGCTCAATGCGCTATCGACTGGCTCACCGAGGCAACATGCAGAATTCCACCGCCCCCTCACGAGCCTGCCAGACTATCTGTTCGCCCTTCCTTCCCTCCTCCCTCCTTCCTTCCCTACCTCCCTCCCTCCCTTCCTCTGTCCTTCTCCAGCTCCCATCCCCCACTCCAACAGCTCCAGGGAAGCAGTGACGTGGGGGCTCGCTGCTCTGAGAGGGAGGCATGGAAAGAAAGGCTGGCAGCGAGCAAGAGGGTGATGCGAGAGAGAAAAGACAGAGCTGCTGCCACACTAAACAGCGAGCGAGAGAAAGAGGCGAGGAAGCAGGAAAGAGGAAAGATAAAGATCTCCTCCCTCTCCCAGCACTCGTTGACAATGACACTGGGAGAGTCATTTCGAAGCAATGAGCCAGAAAACGCAGAGCCGCCGCTGCCATTCATCCTCCTAAGCACAACACTCAGTCACCACCGCGCCACAATCACATTCATCTTCGAGAGAATGGTGCTGGCTTAATAACATGTATGGCAGAACACTCGTGCTATAAAAACAGGCCATTTGAATGCAGTGTCTCATTTTAATAAAAAAATAACAGAAAAGTGAACCGAGATGACTACAGTGCTTTAGCTCGCTCTTTCATTCATTTTAGGATATTTGGTTTTTACTTGTATTTTAATACAATAAAAGGGAGGACTGATACCCTGCGCTACATGATGCTCGGCCTGTTCGGGCACTGGACAGCTGCCAAGTGGATCATGTATTAAATTAGGAAATACATCATTACTCATTTTAAACCTTTTTTTAAATTTTACATTAAATGACAGTAAAGTCTTTTACGTCATTTAAAACAATAAATCAAGCATTTAGTATATATGAATATTTAATGTTAAAATAAAGGAAAGTACCGGTAACTGCCCTGCTACTGTGGCTATGCCTGTACTTTACTGCAGGCAAATTGTGAACTTTACTATATAAAATATTTTATGATACTAATCAGAATAAGAGTCAGAACACTTATTAATTTAATAAATTAAATTATATGGACACTGTTGCTCCAAGACAGTAAACAGCTCATACAAATAGATCTAATATACAAATATTCCCCATATAATAGACAGAAGTAGTATAAAATATGAATTTTAAACTGGAGTGTCCGTCTTATCATACTGGCAGTTATTTTGTCTGTAAAGGATGTGCAGATAATACTGTATAATACAGAAGTATTAAAAATATAATACCGTCAGCTGTTATGACTATACTGCAAATGTTCCTAATCCTAATCTCCGTGTATTACTGTGTTAGTGTAATCTAATTACATCAACCCATGCGTGCATGTTCTGGTTTAGAGTAGGCCCGCTGTATAATTACAGAGATCTATGGAACAAAATTAATCATTACATCACCACTAAATAAATAATCCGAACTTAAACATTTATATCATCACAAATCTGCACAGTGTGAAATCCTGGGCTTTTTTTTATTTCTCCGTCTTTGTCTCTGAAGTGTCAAAAGAGGCGCGAGAAGAGAGGAGGCTCGCTATAATCAATGATGCATGCGTGTATTCTTTGGGAGTGTTTTTACCTGCGACACATGAAAGAGCATGACACTCCTTTTTCACTCATCTGAAAAACAAAGTTTTCCACGGGGCTCCGTGCAGCCCCATGGGGGGAAAAAAATGCCATTAGGGCTTTCACGGGCATAGAAAGTAAGTAGCGGCCAGGTGATGATGACCAAATGTGTTCAAGTGTGGCCATCTCTGTAATAGAAAAGGTCGGGTCCTGAGCATTTGGGTGTTTAGTAACGCAAAGACACAATCATTGTGTTTTTCCACTCTTTATCCAGGAGTGGACATCTCAGCAGATTCAACCCAAAAGTAAGACCATGCCATGCTCAGAAAAATTGCAAAAAGTATGGCTTGATTGGAAGGGTTGCCAGGAGAAAGCCTCTTCTCTTTAAAAAGATCATAGCAGCACACCCCAGGTTTGCAAAGCACAAAGGCCTCGTACCAACTGTCGAGCACGGTGGTGGAGGGGTGATGATTCGGCACCTTTGGTGGAGTCACCGAGCCAATCGTGAACTCCTCTGTACACCGAAGTATTCTGGATTCAACTATGAGGCCATCTTTCCAACAGCTAAAACCTGGCTGAAGGTGGTTCCTGTAACAGGACCGCGAACAGCACAGCAGCAAATCTACATAAAAACGACTGACTGGGCTATCGTAACATCTTGGTTATTTTGTTTTTCAAAGACCAGAACTCACCCTGACTGGGATGTGGTGATGGGAGCGGAGCACAAACAAATGCCCACAAACCTCAGCGAACTGAAGCTACGTCATGAAGAAGAGTAGCTCAAAATTCTTCCAAAACAACGTGAGCGGGTGATAAAATCATACTGAACATGCTTCCCTGAGTCATTGCTGCTAAAGGACTGACTGTACAAAACATGTAGAAAAGACACGCTGACAATTATTCCGTCCTAATTTGTTTTAGTTATTTAAAAGTGCCATGGTGGTTACGGTGGGTCAGCACTGTCCGTCCCTTGGTCTTAAATTTAAATGAGTGTGTGTGTGTGTGTGTGTGTTTGTGTGTGGTGGTACGACCTGGCTCATATGGCTTTATTATCACAACAGAAACGTTAGTGGAAGGACACACTAGGCAATTTAACCAACAGAAAAACAGCTTTCAAACACTCAAAACAACACATGACTACAACTCAAAAGGACAGCAACTCAAAAACAGCGGTTCAAACGCAGAGGCACAGATGCAGGAGGGACAGCCGACACAGTCTGTTTAGAATACAGAGTCCCCCGTGAGTGAAGAATCCTCAGCCCCTTTTACACACGCAGGTAAATGCAGTCAACCGCATCATTGGTCCGCTGCGCCCGAAGATCTCGCAACTGGTCAATGGAGTGTGTGGACGGGCACATTCCGATCTGCATAAAGTTGGGCGGCCGAGGGTCCCCAGCCAGCCAACCACCTGTGAGTCCCAGGACTCTTGCAACTCCATACAGAAAGGCGGGCCAACTTGAGGCCAGGGGCCGTAACGGTGGGCATAGACAAAAGCACTGTATGGATAAAATGTAGCTAGTTTAAAGCACTTTGTGGTCTAAAAGAGTAAAAAAGCACTCTATATACGTCCCAGTCCCTTCTGTTCCAAGATGACTGACTGCACGATGAAGTGTCCATCCTGCACCGTTTGCATGTGTATTGAAGAAAAACAAAAATGTTCATCTATACAGGACATATTGTGAAATAAAGTAAAAAAAAAGTACGGCAAAATAAAAAAGCTGTCGTGAAAACTCTTTTGCTCGTCTGACATCTGAGAAAATTCTGCAGTAACAAAATAGCTGGCCGAAGATGCAGCAGCTGTGCCGTACTTTACTGAAATTGATTTAAATGGATGGCTCCAAAGCCAGGATGTCTGAGTTTATTTTATTTTATTAATCCTGGGGCCTAACTCATGTCTCCTCTTCACCTCTTGTTGTGGGAGAGGGTGCAAGAAGAGGACAAAAGGAGAGGAATCACGGATGTTCAGACTGAGAAGTGAGAGGAATGGTGTCTGCAACATCACTCTGATTTTTATATTTGGATTTTGACAGTGTGCTAAATAAATCAATGCAACTTAACATAATTTTGCTCAGATGATTGATGAGCAGACCGAAGCAACAGACAGTCGTCTAATTTCAAAAAGAAAAAATATAGTATTTTGCTGTGAGATGTCACAGTAGCTCGCTGCTTTCCCGAGCACATTAACGTACATTTTCCTTTTAAAAAAAAAAAATCAATCGGAAACTAAAAATGCTGTGAACAACAAAATAAATTCTAATTTTTGCTGTAAAATTTGAAAGACAAATTTTATAAGAGAAGTTCACAAACCAATCACTATGTATGAAATAACATAAAAATAGTCATTTTAATTGAATACAGCGTCTTATTATTAATCCAAGTAGGACATCTTGTAATGGCCTGAATTGAATATTCATTCCCAGCTCTCTACTTTCCCTTTTTTCTCTACAAATAATCAAAAATACCATTTCATTTCCCCCCCAGTCAGCCCCAGGTCATGTGCTGATGATGAGATGGAAAACACAGCATGTCGTTAAGCTGCCAGCTAATCAGTGTTAGCTAGTAATCCTCCCCCTTTCCATCTACCACACGGGCCCCTTCTCTCCCTCCACCTCTGCTTCTTCTTCTGCTGCTGCGCTGCTGCTGTAGTCTGCCTGCGAGATGGATGGCACAGCCCTAATCACCCCCTGCAGTGCACTGTCAGCGTGGCTGCAGGCCGCTCTTAACATTTACACCACATGATCGCACACGCACACGCAATAAACACAAGCCAATAAGTGAGAAAGTCTTCCCTCCTCCCCCTCATTTCTCATCCTGCAGGTACCGACTCCCTCATCCTCCACTCTCCCCTCCTCTCCGCCTCTGCCCAGGGCCCACCACGCACCAACACTTCTCTCACTGTCACCTTGGATGGATTCAGTGGGATGCGGTTATGTCCTCAGGGCTGAGATAGATAGTCCTCCTCCTTCTCCTCCTCTTCCACTGCGCCTTCCTGCGGTTATCTCCAAGCTGGAGCCTCATCAGCCTGCACAGTAGCTCTGGCTTCCAGCTGTCTCACCAGCAGCTCCAACAGGGGAAGAGGCTGCCAGAGGAGCTGGGAGGGAGGCCGCTCCTATATCAGCATCCTCTCATGTGGCCGGCTTCAAGGTTCCTCTCAGGCAAGCTTTCAGTCTGGTGTCGAGGCGCACACATGGAGACGAACCCTCAGTGGTTGGCATGAATTTTAAGAGTCTCAGAAGTGCAGATTTTAGCCCGGTTTTTAGGATTTCAAAACAATCTTTGGTTTGATAGTGTCTGTGTTATAGCTATCATGTGGTCAAACGCAACCTCATAATAATAAAATAAATCTAAGGCAATGAAAATTGAATGTGTCCATAAACATTACAAAGAAATAGCGGTTTATGTGTAAATTCTTCTTAGTTGAGAACCAGATGTTCTTTCTGCATTCATACGGAAACAAATCAATCAGATATAGACAGAAGTTCAATCATGACGATTTTCCTCAGGGGATAATGAGTTGAGTTTATCAGATTTCTAAAGGAAAAATTCTAAATTCAAATACAAGATGGCAATATAGGCCCACCCAAACCCAACAGCTCTGGTTGTAGACAATGACAACATGATGCTCTGCCCATTAAAAGGACACCGGTCGGGTGAATGGCATCACACATTAATTAAGTGTGATGACGAGACTTAACGCAGCTAGAAGATACACGAGATGTCTTTGAACAGTGGTGGTGCTCGATCGACCCAGCCAAAGGGATGCTGCGATGCAGCGACTAAACAGTCCTGACCATCATACAGAGCTACCACAGACTGTATATATGGACCTAGATTCCAGGTCATTAAATTCTTTCTAATAGTCACAAAAGTTTGGTTGTATAAAGTTCTGTGGTAAAAAAAAACTCTTGATCTCAGGCCTAGTCCACACGTAGCCGGGTTTTTTCAAAAACGAATATCCGCCCCTGAAAAAACTTGCGTCCACACCACCTCGTTTTTAAAAAAAAAAAACTCCATCCACACGTAACCGCATAAGGGCATTGTTAAGCACATTCATTAACGCTGAAAGTGACGTCGCGGATCCTAAAACTCCGGTGATGTCTGTCCACACGCAAACGCTGAAAACGGAGACAACGCAGATCTTCACTTTGGCCGGAGTTTTTAAAAAGATCCGTTTTCGTGCCGCAAAACTGCGTTTCCGTGTGGATGACAGGCCGAACCGTTGAAACATATCTTCGTTTTGGGAGATCCCCAGCTCAGTTATGAACCACTGGTGTCCTGTTTGAAGTCTTATTCAATAACACACGATGTTCATTTTGTACATTATTGTCCCTCAGCTTCTCAGATCCACTCTTCGCTCATCATGTCTAGTTTCAAAACACCAAGAAGGCAAAAATGCTCCAAAGCTTCAGAACATGACCTCACTAACAAGTTTGAAATCACAGTGGCTATTTACAGTCTATGAGGCAGTCTAGGAAAAGGACTATTAAAAAAACAAAACCAAACAATCTTTGCTCTTAAAGTACATTTGTAGTCATAAATATTTTCCCATGCAAAGGCCCAATTTGGCCTTTACACTCTCACACCACCACCATGACACTTACAGATTCACTCGTATATAGAAGTTTGATAGCGACTCCGTACAAAAAGGCGGGCCAACTTGAGGCCAGGGGCCGTAACAGTGGGCGTAGACAAAGCGCATATAAAAGCACTGTATGGATAAAATGTGGCTAGTTTAAAGCACTTCGTGGTCTAAAAGAATAAAAAAGCACCCTATATACGTCCCAGTCCCTTCTGTTCCAAGATGACTGACTGCATGATGGAGTGTCCATCCTGCACCATTTGTCATAGAAGTTTGATAGCGATCTGGGAAAGGCCAAGCTCTCGTTTTTCCTATTTTCCTCACACAATGTTCAAGCACTGTTTGGGCGATAGCATAATTTGATATGCTTTTTTTATGTTAATAATGCAAACAGGCATCAGGGAATATTATTTTCCTAAAATGGTGCAACTGTTTTGCAACATTCATGTAGACGGTACCTATTGAGAGTAACAGCCACATGTCAGATACCAAGGGCCTCGATGTAGTCTCTTCCCCAGGTAAATGGGGCACACAGTTATCCACATAATCTAAAAGAAAATGGTCTTCGATTCCTCCACGGTCCAGTTTGGATTCCCACATGCCCACCTAATCCACCTCTGAAACTCACTGCTAGGTCTGCAGCTCTGCAGCCTCTGTATGCAGGAAGCTGCAATGCTGTGTGTATTCTGCCATCGTTCTGTGGAACTGGACATTCGTCACCCCCAGCATTCATCTGTGAGCACTGGGCAGCCACGACTCTCTAGCCAGTTCACTGGTATCCTTCACTAGATATAATGAATACTGGGAACGTCCACAAGATGTTTTCAAGGACGCGCTTACCCCAATCAGCAAACTATCAATACATTGGTCCGTGTCATTACCTTCATCTGGTTTTATACGGTGGCTGGCTGGCCACAAGGATCCTTTTTTATCTATTTCTGTTCAAATCTCTGACCTGGGTTTTCCAGCTCCTCTTTGGAGTGCTCCTCACTAACCAGGTCTCCTGTTGCCTGGTTTGCAGTCGTTTCCTGACTAGAGACATTTCTTGAAGGAGTTTTGAAAGACTTTTTCTGGCAAGAAAGCTTTTCAAACCACTATCTCTTTGGCTTCCAGAGCTTTCAGAGAGTAGCTACAGCAGTTTTTATGCCTTCTAGAAGTCTTCTCTTCACTTTGAGCTCCTCCTCAAGTCTGTTCACTTTATTCTACAGTCTGACATCGATCTTCTGCAGGCGTGCAGCTCCAGTCTTCTCCATTATTGGCCTTCAACCTGCCATTCTCCTTCTCTGGGAGAAGAAAGGCCTTCGGGGAGATTAACTTGTCTTTATTTTTACTCCTTACTTTTCTGAGTTGCTTAAACTGTTTCGGGTTCAAAGACAAAGGTCATTCTCCTGAAAGTTGCACATTTGTTTCTCTCTCTCACCTCTCGTAGAGTCCACGCTGTCCCTCCAACTTCGAAACTTTCAAAGCCCGAAGAGCTTTCTTTTACAAGAATTAATTCCTCACTTTTGCTGTTCAGCGTTTATGTCCTCCGTAGTTTTTCCGAAACTCCTGATCAGAAATATCCATATTATAAATAATTTAAAGGGTGGACCTAAAAGAATAAAAAACCCAGAGAATTCAATTGGATGTTTGTTCGTATTAACTATTTAAAGGCAGTGTGTTAGATTATATTTTCTCAGTAATTAGTTCTTAGTTGCAACCTTGTCAAATGAAATGTCACAAGCTAAGAAGGAAACAAAATTAATTAAATTAATTATGAATTTGAAAAAACGTGTACACATCATAATTAAATTAAACTTAGGGATGGGGTTAGGTTAGGTTTTAAGAGCATGTTGTGCATAGAGCACTCCATTTGGGTTGGGGTACAGAGGCCGCCCAAAGCGAGAGAGCTCGAGGCTCGGGATCTTCATCACAAGTGATGGGAAGGTGGAAGGGTAGAAAGGCAGGTTTGGTGTGGTTACTGTACCTGATTGTGGTGATGAAAAAAAGCCTAAGTTGGAAGTTGAAAATTTTGATTTGCCAGTTTTTCTACATTCCGACACTCACCTGTGGTGATGAGATCTGGGCGTTTCCACTGTTGGGTGGCTGGACTCACACTTAAGGGCGCCAAAAGAAGCCGGCTGAGGTGGTTTGAGTCTGGTTAGGGTGCCAACTAGCTGCCTACCTTTGGAGGTTATCTAGGCATGCAAATTGGAGAGAAGATCTCATCTGGCCTCAGAGCTTAAAGCACCTCATTCAAGAGAAATTGAAAAGTGTTGCTTGGGAGATGAGTTAAAAAACCCTAAAAGCACTACCACTTGATATAAACCTGACAGAAGTTGAGATGTTAACAATAAAAGGCAGCACTCATCGTCCCACTAATTAAATGTTACTGTTCATTGACAATACCTGGGAACTACCAGTAAAACACGACAATCCACTGCTATGAGAGCCAATTACAACTGATGTCTCATTTTTATAGACTTTCAGTTAGACCTGACGTTCACGTCGAGGCTATAAATTAGTCAGCCCTCTTGTTATGGCATGCGTTAGCCGTGTTTTGCTTGGCACTTCGCTGTAGCTTCCTCACATGCTTTTATTTTCCCAGGATGCCTGCCAGGCCAGCCCAGCAAATTCCCTGCCCCATTCTGACTAAGCACATGTGTGTGTTTGTATTAAACATGCCCACGTCTGCTCCTCTGATGACCCGCTGACCAGATCATCAGACAAAACCATGTGTCCACTACAAGGCCGGGCTCCACATGATTGCACTCAGCTGCCATCCCCGTCCCTCCTCCAGCCTCCCCGCCAACAGCACGCGTCGGCTCCACCGCTCCCTGCCAAATACATAATTATCCTGCTTTCCATTGGCACCAGCGGCATCAGGTGGAAGTGTGAAAGACAAAGAACCAGCAGGTATACGATGCCACTACGCATCTCCTAGGAGGCAGTTTAACAGTTCAACTTGCTCTTATTTTTTGGCCATGCTTCTTCTTTCTTTTCTTTTTTTATTTGTTGTACGAGGAGCGAAGGAGGCACACTGGAGCTGATTAGTCATAAACCACACACTGAAGTCAATATTCACATTTATGGACTTCTGCGTGAGTCAGGAAGGATGGACGATGAACTCCGGAACAAGTGGAAAATTTAAAGATTTGACTAAAAAGTTTCAGCGCGTGTGCGCCCATGTGATGTTTGCGGGAGGCTCAGCTCACGTCACTATCAGCGCAAGATCCATTATGCTGCTGTGAGTCACTCTGCACAGTGGTCACTGCTCATGAATGGTACCTGCCGATGACGCACAAACACACACACATCAATTACACGTCTAGATGGGAGGCTGAGTCACTGCGATGCCAGAGCACATCTTTCCTGCTTCCACTCGAAAATGCACAGGAGAGGCTCACAGCTTGCGTCGTGGGCAGGTTGCCGCTGCTGACGTAAGCAGGAGGTCTCTTCAGAAAGCCTGAGCAAAGCCTCTCAAGAGACTCATTTAACCCGAGTCACGCTCACCTATTAGCTTCCACGTCATTACAATCCAGATAAAAATAACTTGCATATCAGGACGGAGCCGTGAGTCTCTAATTACATGCCAGTGGTTTATGTGCGAGGCTCGCTTTGTGCATCTCCGAATCCTTTTATATTACGCTCAGAAGAAGAGACAACACGTGCGACTCCATGAATCCCGTCGAATTGACTCTGTCGCCTCAGCAGGTTAAAAACATTTGTCACACACCAACACGCGGTGGGAAATCAGATTCGTTAGAAGAGCCTCTCAGGATTTCATTTGGCTTTCATACAGTAACTCCCACAGAGACAAATCTCCGAAGACAGGCGTTTATGACAGGGCGGCTGTTTCACTCCATCTATAAAATCATCCTTCCATCACTGCACATCATTAAGTGGCTTTGATGTGCTTTATTACAGTTTTTCCACTTTATTCTAGAGGAAAATAAAGTGCTTATTTACTATGTTAATTTCTTTAAGAGCTATAGTTACTTTTCATTTTAAAGGGACAGTTCACTCCAAAATCAAACGGTCGTGTTTTTCCTCTCGCCCAGAGTGTCATTTATCAATGTCGGAAGTTTGGTTTGCGCGCTTTTAGAAGTATCTGCTTCAGAGGCGTTGCCCTTCTCTTGAATATCATGGAACTTAATGACACTTGCTTTTTGGTGCTCAAAACTGTAAAACGAGCGGTGGTTTCTGGCACAACTTCAGCTACTTTTAAGGTGCATATTAGATGAGTACAAAGTCTGAAGAGGATAAGGGTTCAGCAAAACAATAAAGAGCAACTTTATTGTTTGCCCAACACATTTTAGTCCAAAGAGCATCTGCCTTTCGTGGCTTTAATCCTGCAGAGGCTTTAAATACCACCTCATTCCTTATTTCTGCACCAAATTATGTTTTGCAGCACCTGAGATCAGAAATGTCTGGAAAGAAAGATTTCTGAGGGATGAAAATGATTATGAGAAGGACTCCGCCTGTCCCCACTGTTCCTGAACAACAGCTAACACACAACTAACCGACCAACAGTTTAGTTTAAAAACTCGACGCACCGGTGACCGTTTCCAGAAATCGTCCTCCTGTGACCAGCTATTTTCTCCAAACTACACCCTGCCAACTAGATCACGCTTGCAGAACGAAGGGTCCGTGCACACATCTGGAGACACTTGTGCAAAGAACTTCAAAATGCTCGAGAACACCCACTCGCTGGACTTCTGCTTTCATGGCGGGCGCTCATGAGATTAATGAATGGGGCCATATGAGGCTAAAAGGGTTCATTTTCAAAGGGGAAAAAATAAATAAATATGGTTCCATTTATAGTTTTGAAGGATTCAGTAAAGTCTCTTTCTGTGAGCATCATAGACACCATGAGCCACTTTTTATGGCGTGAAGCGAGCAGCAGCGTGCTGATAGCACTCAACCTCACCAACACGTTCAAGCTGGTGCTGCGATTTAGCTGCACTTCTAATGTCTCCTTTAATAATCACTTCTAAGTGGGGCCCATCAAGGGAACAGGTCAGTGTCATTAACCTACTGATCAGCATGTGTTACCAGAACGCCAGTGTTTTATTTGCAAAGTCAGCATCACTATAAAAAAAAAAAAAAGAAAAAACAAAAACAAACCAGAGTTGCTGTTTTATATTATTTCAGACTTATTATCAATACTGTTTTTGTCAAGATTTAGCTGTAAATAATTATTTTAAGCTCCATTCGCCGTCTCACTGTGGACTATCTGGGCCCCGGGTTCCTGCTTGTAAAATATACGTTTTTTTTATTTTTTATTTTTAGGTTGTGATGTCTGGGTAAAAACACGTCAGCTGGAATTTTCAAATCTATTTTTGGTAATTTGATGGGTGGGAGAGGAGGCAGACGTGTCTACAGCCGATATCTCCAAAACTGGGCGACTCACACTAAAACAATCGATGTGAAAAAACAGCTCTGAACTCCAGAGGAAATATATGTAAAATCAGACTTTTTGGGGCTGAACTGGCCCTTTAAACATCAGATGATTCAAAATGATGAGTTATCAAAACAAAAACATTAAACCAACAACTTTCCAGTTGGGCTCCCCAAAGTTTATACCAGTTCAACTAAACGGTCCCGTCTCCTCTAAACTTCTTAGATGATTTTATTTCACGAAACCCAAGGCAGGAAAATTCATTAATTAATTACCTCAGGCTCAAAGATCAAACCTGTAAGTTGGTTAATAAAACAAAACGGTCAGCCATGTGTTGAGTGATTTAAAATACTACAAAGTTACTGTGCCATCAATCAATTTACAAAATGATACATTAAACCAAATGTGAACGTCTCCTTGAAGAAATCTTTGTTAACATTATTGTACACGCTACATTTATTAGGGATTTGAACCGTTCAGCGTGCCCATTCTCTTTAAAACATTATGAATCACGCTTTCTTTGTTTCCCTCCCACCAGCCGTCACTGCCTACCAAAGACACTAAAACATGTCACGAGCGCAGGCTGAGAATGGCATTAAAACCTGTCTCTAGTGCACCGCTGACTCACTCATTTGATCTTTGTGGTGAGAAAAAAAGAAGCTGCGGTGAATCCCAGCTGAAAAGGAAATGTGCAGCAAAACAGAGAGACGACAGACCGGGCTGTTCGGCTGTGGGCGACAACAAAACTGTAGCAGTTTGTACCAATAACGCAGATCTCATTCTACTCAACGTATGTTGGTTCAAACTGTTCATTTCCAGGTAGCAGTTTTTTTTTTTTTAAAAAAACAGCGGTATTGTTTTCATCTTTGTGAAAATCCGCAAAATTCAAAAGTCTGGAATCATTCGGTGAACGAAGTCTGTCATCCTTTCTTTTTTATAGCCGGTCTCAGCCAGAGAGTCTGAGCTCTGCTGCTTCTCGCCTACATTAAAGAAACCTTTCAATTGATTAAATAATTGTAAAGCTTTTAGTTCCAAGGCAGCACTTTTCTTTATTTGCTTAATATGTACTTAAAGGATGTCAGCCGCTGTTGTTGGCTGACCTTTCACCAGAAAATACTTTGATTTAGGATTACTAAATGCCTCTGTGGTTAAGATCGGATGACTCCAGAAAATCTGAATCTCCGCACCAAGTTCTTTCTTCAGAAGTCACACAATCTGTAGTTGATTTCAAACTACACATTTAGATCTCAGCTTTACTTTCACAGCCGTTAATCAGATCTTTTCTTCTGGAGTTTGTTTCCCGTCACCTCGACCCTCCACCTCCTGTTTTTCCTCTGCTGTCATTGGATCTGCAGCACTGTGCTGTGATGCAGGCAGAGCGTCATGTCTTCCTACGTGGAAATGTCATGTTAATCAGATGTCCCCACTCACAGACAGAGCGTCATCAAATGCTCGGGATCGGAGGATTTCTGTAAATGAACACGAGCTTTCATGTCCACCTGCCGCTCCACCTTCTGATACACACATATGACACATATGCAATGCATGAGGAAGTTTTTTTTCTTCCTTTCTTTTCTTTGTTTTTCACTTCCTCTAAGAGTAATGTCACCTCTTCCCCTCCATCCACCCTGTTACTAATGAAAACAGTCATTATTTTACTTTAAACTACCCCCTGTGTGACATAAAGACTTGCAATCATGCGCTTTAGTTATTTAGCAGAGGGGAAGTGCTGCTTCTAACTTATAAAAACAAGGAGATTTACTTAAAGCTTGCATCTATTAAAACTGAACAAGCAGCTCATTACAGGTGGAGAAAAGTGGAGGTTGGGCAGGAGTGAATTTAAATGTCCTTTCAAAACTAAACTTCAAAATGAGCTAATTTCTCTGTAATTTCCTGTGGATTTCTCCTGTTACTGCGCTCCCTTCATCCTGTCCTCTCACAAGCACTGATTTCACAGCTCTGACTGGCACCTGCACGCTGGGCTTTTCAATCTAAAGGAGACAGAAATGTTTTTCTCTTTTTTTTTGTTATGGGAATGTGGCAGAAACTTCGAACACATCCCTGCAGCATCCTGATGTATTTATTTGATTTTTTATTTTATTTTAATAAAGTTGGCATGAGGATGAGTTTAGACGGAAATAAAGACAAAAGCGAACCCAATCACGCAAGACCAGTTGTTCTCTCTCTGCGTGACTTTTTTTTTTCCTCAGGTGGTTTTAAAATAAAACAGTGCTCGGGCTGTGGGAGAATTAACGCCGAAGAATTACATAAACTGCGCCCGCGCAGCTGGAGAGAAACGGGCTGATTTGCGCTAAACTGCCGACGATTGCGCTGGTTTTCGTTCCTGCTGTTGGCGTATATTAAAAGCGCACATGCAGCCGCGCGGTGCTGCTCAGGTAAAGTTTCCGAGGCACCGTTAATAACCAACACGCACGTGCGCCATCACATTCCACCCACCCCTGGAGCACGTGCCC
>VUQR01010928.1:21032-31324 GCA_015108515.1 Hemichromis elongatus | reverse complement strand
CACACCCACCCCCCCCCCCCCCCAACCAAAAAAAAAAAAAAAAAAAAAGATGAGCAGGTGATTTTAACACACTTGCATGTCTGCATGTCCCCACAGTCAGACATTGAGGACCTTATGATATCAGAACTTCCTACCAAGAGGTACAAGCTTAGACACGCACCCGCACCCATGAAAGCAAATGTCGTATTTTTGTTTTTCTACGGAAAATAAAAGTATACGGCATTCATGTCTGGTTGATGTTAACATCCTGGCTACAATAACCTAGCCTACAATAAAATTTCAGCTACCAGTTCTTGCCTTGATTTCCATCCCTCGACAAATTTCTGAAAGACATCAGCCACTTGCAGCTTCTTTCGTGTTGTTTACGTGCCGTTGAAGTCGTGATTACACTTTTTCCGACAGTCTCTGAATGCAGCACGGGAACAACCCCCGCCCCCAATAACCTCCCCCTCTTGTAACGTCACACCAACGGCTATTTGCATGAAGTGTTTTCTAGTTGCAGCTCGAGCTCGGCTGCAGAGCGAGATCCTCTGAGGGGGAAAGCGAGGGAAGCGGTGCAGTGAAAGGAGGAGGAGGAGGAGGGGGGAGTCTTGTGTTTCACATCAGAGGAGCAGCGAGGAAAAACGGGCTGAAAGCAAGGATAAGGTGTCTGATAACAAAAGCAGGAGAGGGAGGGAAAAAAAGCAAAAGAGCGGCTTCTCTTGTATCGGAAAATGGAGCTACCCGCCGCGGGAGAGCACGTCTTTGCGGTGGAGAGCATCGAGAAGAAGCGCAGCAGAAAGGTTTGTCACAAGAGCCCCGAAGGACATTTTTGCACACATGCACTTGGAAAGGAGGCGGATTTTTCTTTTCACTTCGGCTTCCAGCGGAGCATATGTTGTTTTATTATTGCTATTATTGTTATTCGATATTTTTAAGATGACGGTGCAGCGCAGAGTAAAGTAACGTTACGCTCATTATCCCGTTTCTCCTCCTTCACAGGGACGGGTTGAGTATTTGGTCAAGTGGCGGGGATGGTCTCCAAGGTGAGTGCACTTGATAGCAGAAATACACCCAACGAGGACGCCACATCCAAAACAGAAAGTGTGCGCAAGTGTAAGTGTGTGCATTTTTCTGTGCGTGGGCGCGCGTACTGGGGGTTGCGCGTTCTTGCTTTGGGCGCTCGGTGCGTTTATTGGCCCCGATGATGGATGTGGTTTTCCAATGTATGCAATCCCCAGTGTGCCAATTAGAGGAAGACATGTCTATAATTGAACACTATGTTTAAGAAATGCCACGTATCGAGATTTGTGTGGAGGCCGGGCCGTTGTTTCCTCCCCCTATTGCCGTGCGTAAAAGTTACCCATGATTTATTACACGTGTATCCACAGGGAGGACAAGCGTCTCAGCATGTTGTTTACATGCACGCCCACAATTATGACTCTAGGGAGGTTTTATAAGTAATAGATTGAATTAGGTCCTGTCACCTGGGTATCTTCAGCCAGTGCCTGTTATGGTGAGCCATGGGTGGCCAGTGTGCACTCACTGCTCTCTGTCTCTCCTCTGTGGACAGATACAACACATGGGAACCAGAGGAGAACATCCTGGACCCAAGACTACTTGATGCATTTCAAGACAGGTACGTTTTTAGTTTGATAAAGAAGCTTTAACAGTGCACAAGTTGCAGAAAAAAAAAAACATGACAGAACAAGTTTTATTCCACTGTGTCTTACATTTCCAGTTTTTGTCACAGCACATACAATATCTGTAAGCCATCCCCAAAGAGTAAAGCAGGTTCTCCCAGTATGTTTTAGACGTGTAGAGAGTTTGGTTAAGATTGTCTTTAGATTAAACCCTGTCTCATCAGAGTTGGATTAGGGTTAAACTCAGGTTAGGGTAACCACATCAAACTGAACCACTTTGTTGCGCATCTACCTTTTGTCACCTGATAGTTATTTGAGTGTCGGCATCAGGTTATCCTGCTAAACTGCTACCTGCTGTCCCACCATCCAGTCACCAGATGATCAGTGTCATTTTCCACAGCATGACTGTTTAACTGAATGATGATTGTCTAAAAGTTGTTTGATCCATTGACTTTTTTGCAGGTTAGTTTTTTTTCCCCCTAATTTTTCTGATGTGCGCTGTCTTTAAGAACACAAATACAGATGACACAAGACACGTACCATCAGAGATGAATCACACCTAGTAAACAACTCAAAGAAAAATTCACTCAAGATCTCCATTAAAAATCAATAAAGTCTAGTACTAGGATTAATCCATGAGACAGAGTTATGATGTCACTTTATACTTCATTAGTAGTATAGGTGTACTGCTTATTTAAAGTATTTGCATCTTTCAGGTTGCTTAAATTGCTTATAGATTTGCCTTTATACAGTTTCTAGTGCCATAAATCCAGCTTGCCTGCACACATGTTAAAGTCAGACTTTCTGATGGCACAAAGAAACCTCAGCAGACAAATGTGAAAATAATTTAGAGTCACTTTCTGCACATTACATCATTGTGCATGGTAGAGTTTAAATATCTGTCTGAAGGAACATGAAGCAAAGTGTGTTTTGGAGTCGAGGGGAAGTTTACATTATGGTTCACATCTTTACGTCATCGGCTCGTGATGTGATGACGGTGCAAAGCTAGATTGAAGAAACTACATAGTGTGTTTGTGTTATATATCAGGAAAATTCAAAATGACCCTTTTAACATTGGCTATCTTGGTGACTTTAGCTGCTTGGCTAAATACTAAATTCGCTGGTGAGAGGCTGACCAGGCTGCTCCATGTGAAGGGCAGCGTAATTGAATTTCCTAAATGCATGCTGTGTTAAACTGTCACTGGCTTCTCTCTCAGTCTCCTTCAGTTTTTGCCTACAGCAACCTTTCAGGCACAGGTCACACGTTAAAGCAAAACATCGACTTCACTCTACGGCTGTTTTCGCAATTATCTCTCGCTCGCTCCAAAGAGGAGGGATTTTATTGAAACTAATTGCGCGCCTCTCGGGGGAGCCAAATCGTCTGAATGCCAGGCTATGAAAATACACTGAGTCGTCATTGTAATTAGATGTGAGGGGGGAGGGTGGGGGAGGAATCTGACATCACTCCTGTCTGCGGTATTGAATTACTGTCTTGGAGAGACTCACATGGAGACCGAGGAAAGTCAGAGAGGGGTTGGCCCTTATCTTCCACTGTGGATAGATTTGTTTACTGGATTCTGAGTGTTAGTTCAAACTGACGGTTTAGCTTTTGTAGCACCTGAGGATAAATGTACAGTTGATCCTGTTTATACAAAGGTGAGGACCGGTACATATGTGATAAACAAATAAAAATGTATGCTCGCTCTACGTCAGGAAGTGTACCACATGCTCAGCGTCCTCTAATTGAGCACGAGGAGGACACCCATGACGTCGTGTTGCCATGCAACTGCAACTCAGCTCCGTGTCATGGTTCACTGATTGGCTGCTGTCTTCCTCTCCCACAGGGAACGTCAAGAGCAGATGATGGGATATCGTAAGAGAGGGCCAAAGCCAAAACATCTTCTGGTCCAGGTAAGAAGAAACATATAATGAGAAAACGGGACTTCAGTTTTTGTGGGGTTTTTTTTTTTTTTTTTTATTAACATGAACACTAGAAAGGCAGCAGCTCAAAAACTGAAATATACAAAACGTGATTCTAAATACTAGTCTTGATTATCAGTAATGATGAATGATACATTTTTATACGTAGTGCCCTCTCTAATCTCAGGAAATGGGAAATACGTCACGTTTCATGATGTGAAAACGCTGAAACATGACGTAAAAAAACGAGTTTACGTCTCTAACATAGCTAAAGCTTTTGGTAGCACACAAGCCTACAATACCCACAATGCAACTCACAGCAGCAGCTCCTTTTGGTAGACCCTGCCTGTTAAAACAGTTGGGCTTCATATTCAAATTTTGTGGCTTTCAAGCTGTGATTATGAAAACCGTGCTAGATGCAGATGTTCCAGATAGAGATGTGGTCGATTTAGTTTCCCCTTTTTTTGTTTTTGTTCTTTTTGTTATTTATATATATGAATAAAAGCATCTTCTTATGAGAAATATGTATAATTTCATGTCTTTAACCCACTTCACATTATCTTTTTAACATAACGTTTCTGTGACACAGCAGATTAATGATGCTCACAGACATCTGTAAATGTATTGAGGCAATCAGTCAACAAGGCCGATAAGGCATTACAGATATTTGGCCGACATATCAGTACTCCCTATTTTAAACTGAGATGACCTTACAATCAATATTTACTCTACAATTGTTTTAAATGTTTTGTTTTACCTGTACAATGAGATAACAAAGCTTCATTTGGAAATGTATTCAAAATGCTTCTTCATTTAGCTGATGGCATACTTACGCAGTGAAAATTCAAATGAGCGACTGACGTTATCTTTATTAAATTCTATAGGAGGCTGTTTCCTGACCTAACAGTTGCAGTTAGGTGACTGTGATTGTACATTTAATGCATCAATCAGTGGCCCAAAGGGCTAAGGGATCCCCTCGGAGGCACGTTTTTGTTCCTCTCAGGAGGGTGTTGGTCGTAACACATGGGATAAAGTCAGTGCTGGAACACAAAGCAGCCAGTGACATTCCTCCAAGCTGAGGTCACAGCCACGGGAGACACTTTGAAATGTCACTGTGATGGCCGGGCTGGTGGCTCAGAGAGCTGCGACGGCTCTGTGGGAGGGCTGTGTCAACATGGAACCAAGGCCCCCGAAATAAACCTCGTGCTGGTTTGGAGCCCCGTCACACATTCCAAGCACAGTGTCTTCGTTGCACCTCGTTGGGCCCCATGAAAGCGTTTTTTTTTTGTACCCGAGCAAAGACGCACGTATAGAAGCTGGAGACTGTTAATCATTCATCAAATTCCCAGCTCAGAGCGATGTCCTTTATTTTAAATGCTCATTAAAACATCAGAAATCATTTCATTCTTGGGCATTTTTAATAATGCTGGTTACTGTGTTTGCTCGCAGGTGCCTTCCTTTGCCAGGAGGTCCAGTATCCTGGCCGACCTACAAGAGGCGTCCCTGGATGAGGACAGCTGTCAGAACGCCAGCCCCATCCAGATGCTTCGTCCACAGCCCCAGCAGTACCAGCTGAACAGTAAGAAGCACCACCAGTACCAGCCGCTGTGCAGGGAGCGTGAGGCTGAGCAGCAGGCTAACGGCAAGAAGTTCTACTATCAGCTCAACAGCAAGAAGCATCATCACTACCAGCCGGACATCAAGGTGCACGAGCCCATATTTGCTAAACCCAAGCAAGACATCCAAGCTCCTGAGCTGGCTAACAAAGAGTATAACCTTCCTCCAGTGCTGCAGCAAAAGTGGGTTCGGGACAAAGACTCGGGCTGTCTGACCAAAGTAAAGGATATCACCATGGAGCTGAAGAAGCTTCCGGCAAACTTCAACGGACATAAAGAGCCAGAGAAGCCGAAACCTAAGGAGGACGCTTTAACACAGCCCAACGGTGTCAGCAGCAGCAAACTAAAGATCGTGAAAAACAAAAACAAGAATGGCCGGATTGTTATTGTCATGAGCAAGTACATGGAAAACGGGATGCAAGCAGCTAAAGTAAAAAACGGCGAGTGCGACGCTGCTGAAAAGCCACCGCAAGCGCAAGGCGCCGACAACGGTGCGGAAAAGCACCTGGAAAAGATGAAGCTCGTCAAAAAGCTCGGCCTCATGAATGGATTTGCTAAAAGCCCCCTAGACAAAGCAACATCTCTCACTTCTGGATTTAATGGAAATTGCCCCAAAGAAAAGGAACCGTCCCTGAAAGCGGCGCTAACTGTGACGGAACAGGATAAACATGTTGAGGTCAGGGGTCAGGGCCGGCTTTTAGAGGATCAGCCCTTGCAATTGACAACCAAGCCTAATCTGCTCTCCCGGCCTTTGTACAGGGGAGTCCCCTCGTCACAGGACCAAAGAGAAGGCCAAGGTGGGTTTCAAGGGTTAAAGCGACACCTCTCTGACACAGATGGTGAGGAACGTGAGGGCAGTAAAAGGTTTTTGAGCTCCAGGAGCATAAGCGCTCCCAACACAGCATCATCACCTGTCCAAAGCATCAACATCGACCAAAATGGACACCGCGGTCACCCCGGACTGCAGGATTGTGGGTATGTGGACCAAGTGGAGCCCATTGACTTGAGTATTGTCAAGTCGAGGCCTAAAGCTGCGGTTCCCACGGCAGCCCAGCCCGAAGCACACACGCAGCCCGAGGCGTTAACACGCACAGAGGAGGAAAGACAAACAGAGGCTGACACACAAACAGAAACTCTGCTTGAAACACAACAACCTGCAGAAGAGGAGAACGCGCAGTCGCTGTCCGTTTCTAACCACGAACAGAAAAAGGAGGACACGTTTCCCTCCTTCAAACCTTTCCTTGGGAATATAGTCATCACAGACATTACCACAAACTGCCTCACAGTTACGTTCAAGGAATACATAGCAGCGTAACAACCTGGGTACCAGCTGTGCATCTGTATAAATGTACATGACATATATTTGTATTTTTGGATGCTTGAATGTACAAATGGACCCTTGATGTTGTTTTCATTTTGTATATTGGTAGTTCAGATAAAAAAAAAAAAAGAAACTTTTTAATTGCATATTTCTTCTTATAAGCTCAACCAGAGACTTTTTATTTGCATATTACTTATAAGCTCAACTTGTTGTTATTTCTGGAGATTTTATAACACGCGGTATCCTCTCGAAACCTAAACTGCAAAATTACATCAAGCAAATGAGGGAACTTTAATTAAAGATGCACTTACTCTTGTAAATAAATACGCTTCACTTTTCTATGGATGTAATTCGTTTTATACAGTCAACCGTCTACATGTCAGATAATGTCAAACAAATGTAGGATATATGGAGAACTTTGGTAGGAAGAAAACTATATTGAACCCTGGTAAATTACACTGTGTCTGTGTGTGTGTGTGCGTGTGTGCAAACAGATGGACAGATTTAAAGGATGCGTGCTGCTTGGACAGATTATGCCATTAGGCATGCTTAAACAAGCAAATAAAGAAAAATGAAGCGCCTTTTTGTCAATAATAATGATTTGCATTGTTAAAAAGGCTTTTAAATGGAAGATTATTCAAGCTTGATGTTTGCTTCTGTTCTGTTTTTCTCTGGATCTGACGTGAGCACCAGTCGCCTGTGACTGATCATTTATGTTTTGCAGCAGCACACTGAGTGAACGTGGCTTCTTTTTCTTTCATTTGAATGACATCAGTCACAAATCTGCTAGTTGAGCTGTGTAATCTTACAGGCTAATGCCGCCAGCTGGGTTCTCTGGATTCAACTTTTCGCGTCTCTGTTCTTTGGCACCCTGACGTGTTCAGTGAAGGCAGCGCAGTTATTATGTATGGGATCCCAGAGGCTTGTCTTGACATAGTTTGCAGCAGAGCTGCAATTAGAAGTGTGTGAAAGCACTTTTCATAATCACTTCTGGTCCCCTGTGTCTCTTCCTTCGCTGCTGGAGGTGGATTGAACTGCTCTCTGTTAACGTGGAGCACCGTGTGCTTTTGTGTGCAGAGGAAAAAAATAATAAAATAAAGGCTTCTTATGATGCATCATAATTTGCAATAATAAAATTGTTTGCAAGTGGATGTGTTTGATTTGTTTATTCTCCACTTTGAGGAAACAATCCTCATGACTGGTACCCTTAATCACGTGATCCGACCTCAGCTTCCCTCAGTTTTAGCAGGAAGAGGACGGCTGCTATCACCTTAAACGGTTGCCTTAGAAGAAGCTAAATCTTATCTCGGCTCTGTGTACGTGTGCGCGCGCGCATGCGTGCGTGCAGGCTGCAGGCCATGAGGATTACAGAGCCGGGGTGTATTCTCGCATGAGCATCCTACAATCCCACAGGCTGGTTGGGACCAGCATGTGTGCCATACTGGAGCTCAAAGTCAGGCCTTTTCACTTCTACATGTGCATTTTTTACTAACACAAAAAAAACAACTTTTTATAGCAGTTTGCCGTTAAATTCAGTATTATATCATCAACTGAGTTTAAAGTAAAACGATCACAGGCCTGAAAAAGAAAGACCTTAAATATTCGGTTGCATTTGGGGTGTCGCTAAATACTTTGACTGAAAAACAAAGAAAACGTCTGCTTTGTGCTGAAATGAATGCTTAAGAAGTACTTTTGTAATTTAAAGCTCATGATTTTGACCTGAACAGCTGTTCGTGCCAGGTGTATCTTCGATAAATCCCGCCGCCTTGCTGGGAGACTCAATAGGGGGCAACCGGTGTCTTCGCTTTACCTACAGGTTCAGCTTTAATGGTACGAGGCGGGGTGTTATTTTCACGTTTCGTGTTTAACGCACGGATGTGAAGGAGATGGTTCGTGCAGATGAGCTCAGTCCAAAAGGTGTCCGAAATATTTTTGTCTTGTTACATGAAAGCATCATCTACCCGTCTGCTGTGAGGGGAAATGCGCGATATCCGCGTTTTCCGACAATGTGCGTGCATAAATAATCTTTAGAAAAGCGGTGAAATCTGACATTCCGACGACAGCAATGACAGAGATGGAAGCTCTCGACCATTTCCTCTGCTCCAACCCGCCAATAAAACTGCTTTCTGTGCGCATTAATATGAGCGTCGACAGAGAAAATGGCTGTCCTCTCCTCCGTGCGCGCTCCTCTCTCGCGTCTCTCCGAAACGCTGAACAGCAGCTGCAGCCCGCAAATTATTACCGCGATGTTCCAGCTGAGAAGCTACAGCGGGAAATTCCCCGCAGGATTTAAGACCAAGTCACTTCCGTTCTAAGGGCTGTTTGCTTTCATTCATGTAAAAAAAAAATGTGTCAAGTTGGTTTCTTACTGCAATCATCTAAAGAAGAATTGCATAAAATGCTGCACTGAGGATTTGCACTGTTCCTCTTCCTGATTCTGTCAGGTTGAGGTGATTTTGCGTGAGTGAACAGATTCAGGGGCTCTTCTTACAGAAGACGCGTGCTTTTTGAAATGTCAAACTTTCATTCCAACGTCAGTCTCTAGTGGGCCTGCGCTTTCTCCGCATACATCCTGAAGTGCAGATTTTTGACTGCGCCACACATCAGCGCAGTTTCAACCCTCTTGACCCGTCTACCCCATTTAATTTAGATCCGGCTTAAATGCAAGAACTGGACAGAAATTTCCACGCGTGACAAAATTACTGACTGAACCCGACTGTTTGAGCTCTTTATGATGTGAAGAAGAAAAAAAATCCTCTCAGGTTCTGTGCCAAACCCGCCAGTGAGCCTGACACAAATATTCATCTGAAACCCTTTAAAATTGCTCACATAAAGGAGTCTTTGTGTCCTTTTTACACAGAAATAAAACGTTGTTTGAAAGAGGAATAGAAACTGGAGTGTAAATTACACATAAAAACATCAGTCTAATAGTTTCATTTACGCAGGCAGCCTGCTGGGATCTCCCTGCCTTTTCCAATTAACAAAGTGACTAAACCTCCAGTCATCCAGCGGTAAGTGGCAGATGAGCTCACTCCTCGTGAACACCGTGAACTCCTGAATACTCAGGTGGTGTTTTTTTGTTTTGTTTTGTTTTGGGGGGTTTTTCTTGTCACGGTAACATGATTATCCACAGTGTTTTCCCTGAGTAGTAAATTGGAGCTGCGCGCCTCTGTTTTCCGTCTGTTCTCTGTTTTCTGATCATTTCCACCCTGCAGGCTGCACCAGCCCGGTGGGTTTGATACTGGTTGAGGCTCCACGGAAATCAAGTTTTCATGAGACATGACGGGAATCCGTGAAAGGAATTCAGCTTAAAAATGAAGAGCACTATGAAAAATGTTCCCCACCTGCATTAGACTTGATTGAACTACATTTCTTTTTCACCTGCCCATTCGTGGGATTACCTATAAATAAATGAAATTAATAAACGTAAAAGTTGGATCTAATGTAAACATTTAGATCCCCAGAGAAGTGACAAAATTGGGGAAAAGCCTTTAATTGGTGCAGGATTCCTTCAATGCTAAAGCCCCACAGAACGGGCTTAACTTGGTCAATGGGATGTCTGAAATTTCGATTTATTATTGTTGTTTTCGTATTAGTCCCTTTGTGCTGTGGCCGGGGATTCCCGTTTTGTGGTGGCGCACACCGGGAACACGCGTCTTGCCCGGATACAAGCCAACCAATGGTGTTTTAATGGCGGCGGCACTGCTGCACTGCAGGCGCGCCGAGACCAATCGCATCCAGAGTCTGAGGTGCGCCCATCTTCTCTTTCTGTCTGCGCTCAGAAAAAAAAAAAAAAAAAAAAATACACCACCA
>VUQR01010928.1:0-11400 GCA_015108515.1 Hemichromis elongatus | reverse complement strand
TGAGAAAGGTGTGTGAAAGGGGCGCTTAGACGGTTAAGGAAAAAACCCTCTCGCCTGGTTCCGCTTCAAGGTGTTAAGCAGAGAAAAAAAAATTGCCATCTAATATGCAAATGATTGGAGGCGCTAAAACTTTTATGTCACTGAAACCAGAATCCAGTCGACTGTCTTCAGAACAAAGGAAACGCTTAAGATCTGCATGAAGCTCTGCAATCAAACGAATAAATGCAACTTTATTGGAGCTTATGATTTGTTTCATTTTATTTGATTCATTAACAAATTTCAGTCTGTGCAGCTACAGAAATAAAAGAGTAAAGAAGTGACTCGAGAGATAAAACCACACATGCATGTTTTGGTCATTAGATTGAAAGAAAGTGAGAAAAGAGTGTCCAGCTTCGGTCCACGGTCACGGTCAGTCACAGCAGGCCTTTTCCTACAGAGACAGAAAAACGTTCAAATGAAACAAAAGTTTATCTGTGTAGTTTAAAAAAAAATAATTCTATATCTCCTTAAATTCATGTGTACTGCAAAGTGAAGCATGAATCTTTCTTTAACATTGATTTTAACATCTGCTATTAAGGTTTAGTTTAGATTCAAATAAGCAGGAAACCAAACTCGGTTTACTATCTTTATGACCAAACCACGTGGACATCACTTCACCCCTGAAACTTTATCATTGCGACCTCAGATCCTCTTTCCTTTGACGTGATTTAACTCAGAACTAGTGAATTAGCCTGATTCCTGAACTGTGAAACACTGATATGTGAAATGAGTTAAGCAAGAAAACTAATAGCGTTCAAAGAAAAGAGCCCAAGGCTGTGAGATATTTTCTCACAGGTTTCTGAGGTTTCCTGTTGTGCCAAACAGTCTTGATAAAATCGCAAAAAAACAGGAAGAGAACTAACACAACAGCAGAGATGAACTTCCAATACAGAAACAAACCATTCAGCTTAAAAGAGAGAAGAGGCTTTAGCCACCAGGGAATAAAATGTGTGCAAAAGGGTGACTGAGATGAAAACTGTAGGGGCGCTGAGCTGCAGTCGCTCATGAACAGCTTGCAGTTAGAAGTGAAAGTCGAGACTTCGGGCGACTTTTGCCACCTTTTAAACCGGGTGTCCGTAGTTTCTGTCACAGCGTGGGTAGCAGTGAGGGTTCAGCCAGTGCTCCAAGTTGGTCTCCCGGGCCCTCAGATCCAGATCCTGCATGTGGAGCAGATGCTCCTGCGGGGAGAAGATTGGCGTTAATGAATAAGGCGAACCAAAGGACAGATGAGTGCACACTGAAAGAAACTGCAAAAGTAATGCTGGAGCTCGTTTTGCAAAATGAAACGCAGCACAAAGTAAAATGACAGAGATGAGTAAACCGAGGGAGATATCACGTGTGCTGTACAGAGCTGAGGGGTGTAATAAAAGTAGTGCAGTGCACGTGCTTTCAGAGAGATTACTTTAAGAGGCTCAGGTACTGACCGGAACCGACAAGCACAGAGCTGTCATTTCTGAACCTGTAAATTAGATTAGGTGCCTCAGACCTTTGCGTCCGCGCTCTCTTCGTCCCACAGAGAAAGGGTCAAAGGTTTTGGGTATTTTTATTTTTTTTTTAAAGGTGCCATATGTGACTTATTAGATAATATGTAATGACACAGTAATACACACCTAGAATATATATATAGGTAGGTAAAATTTCCTTTAATTATTAAATAGATATATATTTTTTAAAAAGTACAAGTTTAAAAAAAATTGAATGTATTTGTTATACTGTATTTAATTTATTTGTTGTTGTTTTTGTTTTTTTGTTGTTTTTTCCTTATTTAAATTAATTTTTTAAATATTTTTTCTTGTGTCACTTGACCTTTTTTGGACCTTATTTTAATTTTGCACGTGATTACACTAAACAAACAAAGAATAATAAAATGAGGTGAAATCAAAAGTTTAAAATATACAAAAATTTCTAAAATTAATTCTTAAAAACACTCACAAAGTTTTAACGCTTACGCTCTCTAAGCAGACTATAAAAATAATAATAATAAATGTTTTATAAAATATTGCAACACGTTTTAAATGTTCTCTGAAGATCTATGAATGTTTTAAAAATACTGACTTTGTAAAGCTCCTCACAGAGTCATTGCTGACTGGTGTAGAAACACACAAAGTGATATGACAGATTTCCATATGCTTTTATATCTTCAACTTAAAAAAAAAAAGTTTTACCCTAAATGTGATTAAATACTATAAAAACAAGCTTAAAAACACACAGATTGAATTAGACGAGTGACATGAGCGGAACTCAAATTTACCACAAAAACCAAAATTTAAATTACTTTAAACATCTCCGTCATTCTTGCAGCACTTACACTGTGTTGCAATGTTTGTCTTTTACCCTGCTGACAAACAGGACAGCACAAACTGTCGCAACAGAACTGAATAGGTTCGATACTGTTGGTTAAATCTGTGCTTTTTCCACTATACTGATTGTGCTCTTTGCTCTGAGTGGACCTTACCCTCATTGGCTCATCGGGGTAGCCAGCCTTCATTGGCCGGTCCTGCCTCTTGGTACGGAGCAGCTGCTTAGCTACGCTCTCCTTGATTATAGGGTTTGCATCTGAGAGGGACAAAAAAAGAAAAGATAAGAGTTTGGAAGCAAATGTTTATTTACATTGACTTCTTTTGGCGCTGAGAAAGAAGCTTCAGCAGGTTAGCATAAGACTGTTTTGCTGTTGCCTTGTAGATGTGAGTCAGTGCTTGTGTTTTGGCAGCTTCCTCTGTTTTTACTTATTCTTAGACTCAGGAACTAAAACTGCCTGCTTTGAATTTAACCTCTGCCTGAGATATTTTGTTTGTGACATCTGTTTTCTTGGCAGCTAAGTTTTGGTTAATAAGAATAGTATTGCTCTCACTGAAAGCTGCGTTCAGGCCCATAAATAAACCTCTCACACTATTTGCTGCTTGTGAGCTGCGGCTGGCCTGATCTGTTTAACCAGTGTGTATGTGAGGCTGTTTATTCCCCAGTGACACACACACACACACACAGAGTGAGGGCTCTCTGTCTCCCTCTCTCTAAGCCCAGGCCTGTATTAGGAAGCAGAGTATTTGGCGGAAGGTAACAAAGTGCCCATTCAGCCCCCTCGCTCCCCAGGGAGTCGAGCCCATGCTGCACGTGACCCCAGCAGGCTTTCTGTTCCTCTCCTGCCACAGGGAGCTGCTGTGAAACTCTGTCAACACAAGGCCTGAGCTGCTGGTGCTGCTGCTTGCCTGGACCCTCACAGCAACGTGGCAAAAACACTCACCGTGTACATCCACCTAGCTGATTAAGAAACACTGTGGCACAAAAACAAACCATCCTGATGAAATGCAAGTCTTCTGGATTAAATCAGGTTAAAAGTCACTTGCTATAAAATATAACAGTGGCTCAAAAAGCCTGGGCTAAAAATGTAAATGAAGATCTTCTGTATATCTATGGAAATAGATATACCACAACAAAAGGAAGTTGCAGCAAACTACCCTTAAAATAACTTATTCTTACCATCATAGCATGCATTACTCTGCAACGTCTAGACTATAACTATACCAGCCTCCTCACAATTGCAAAAACCACAACGCAGAGCACCTGTGACAGGTCGCTGTCCTCTTCGGGTCAATTCCCTAAGAATTTCCTACCTGTGTACATGGTCAGCAGGACCACGCAGAGCAAAAACACCACCAGCTTCTTCATCTTTTTCACCCTTCTCCTGCCTGAGCCCTCGTAGCTCTGATGTCCTGACCAGAGTCCAGAGGGGGTGAAAAGGGGAGATTCTCCTCCTCCTGCGCTTCCTCCTTCACTTTGGCCACAACACACCGCCTCAGGTTACCAAGGTTCCAATAAACCCTATATATTTGGGACACATTAGCACATATAAAGATATTTATTTGATCAATTAATACTTTAAAGGTGAACAGTTCCTGTAAATAATTAACTAGCAGCATCTTAAAGACCATTTTCTGCTCATCTTACAGCTCCTTATTTTTAATCGTGTACCCTAACCGTGTAGCTTTGCATGATTGAGTGTTAAACATTATCCTTATTATCTTATTCTGAGCTTTTTGTGGACCCCATCAGTCCTCCCTCTCTATCTGAAACAAGCTGCTTTACATCCTCCCCTTTAAGAAAACTTTCTTATGATCGGTTGATCCTTGTAAACAGAAGAGTTACACAACAGCTGGGCAGTGCTTCTGTATCCTCTTAGTGACATAATATAGAGCAAAAAGTAGAAAAAGCTGTCTGAAACCACGCATTCAGAGCAGTCCTAGACCACCAAATACCTGCAGAGTGGAAGGCAAGTCCTGAGGAGTCAGATGAAGGGTGAAAACAAGCTCTGGGCAATCAAAAAAATTTAAAAAAAAAATCCTGGACAAAGCTGGACTGAAAGACAGCACAGAGGCACTAATCATGGCAGCACAGGGACAAGCTCTGAGCGCAAGATCCATAGAGGCTGGGGTCTATCACACAGAAACAGACAGACAAACTGGTGGTGGCTAACCAACCAGACATACTAGTGGTGGAAAAGCAGAGGAAGACGACCACAGTAATAGATGTAGTGATACTGAATTACAACAACATCAAGAAGAAGGAACATGAGAAGTTTAAGAAGTACCAAGGACTGGGAGAGGATCTGATGAAGATGTGGAGGGTGAAGGCAACAGTGGTCCAAGTGGTAATCAGAGTGACCCCCAAGCTGGGCAAACAACATCTTTCATGTCCAGAAGAGTGCAGCCCAAGAAAAGCAGAGTAAGTCTATTTCAATGTATTAAACGTAGGTCTCTATAATAAGGTTGAAGTTATAGGGCTGTCCACTAGATGGTGCTGCAAGCACAGTCATCCACTTAAGTCAGTCCTGTTTTTAGATGCTCCTATGTCACACCAGCTGTGCACCCCATTCACAATGTAATATTTACATCTATCCGTCTGTTAACTACATTTTATTTCCTCCATTTCTTTATGCCCTTTCTTCTTAAAAACAAACATTTGTTTGCAAGACAAAACTATTAAATAAACGCGGTTAACGTATTTAAAAGGATATTCCACAACCTACACCGAAACGTCACTTTGTTTGACCTGTGAGTGGAGTCTGTACTGTGCAGCGCAGCAGGCAAGTCAGAGGAAATAACCACGATGACCGGACATCTGAAGGACGGCATCATAGGAAGTGTAGGATCCGCTGTGTCTCGTCTAACCCATTTAGAGACCAGTCGGGATGTTCTGGCTTTTTCTTGTTCAATTTTTTCCATTTTGCATTTCAGATTTTTATTCTTAAAAACACCAGTGATGTGTCTGGACAGTCGCTAATTAAAGTGAAGTAGCAGGTATACCGTTACCAGGATTGTTATTCATTATTTTTTTTGACAGTGTTCCATGTTATGAAGTTAATCCTGCAGAAAAGGCCAGCGTGGCTCAGCAGCAGCTTAACATTTCCCTGTATCTGCGCTAAATAAATAAATAAATAAAAAACGGAATCACAACAAAGTCACAGAGTATTTTTGGAATTTGATTTTTTTTTTTCAAAAAAAAAAAAAAACCTGCCACAAAGAAAAGGAAGTGTATGTACAGCAAAGATGGGAATTTTTTAGAAACTGGATGGAGCCGATGATTCTTAGAGAGGGTTAGGTTAGGATTCCTTTTTTTTGTTTTTGTTTAAGTCATTCGAGTCACAGTTGCATCCTAACGAAACTCAATAAGCCAACGGCTGAAATACAGTTTTGAACAATGTTAATCGTTATTCTAAGAGACATATAAATCAATTCTGTCACCAAAAAACAAATTTAGCTTTAGTTTCAAATATCTCTGAGCATCACTGGTGACGTGGCCCACACTCTCTCTCCCCTGCTACATTTAGTTAACTGAACTCTGATCATCCTAATGTAACCATTACTATTTATTTAGCTGCTGTACAGGAGTGTCGGTGACGTTCGAGGGAAAACGTCATTGTGCGTCATTGTTACCGTTTCCTCGCGACTCCCTTTATACGTTTAATTTAATGCACGTGTCCTAATAACCACGTGGACTTATTACGGCCTCATAATGTCACTCCCCTGATTAATTCCCGGGACGCGGAGAGCTTTCTGTTCTCTCGACGTGATTATCTAATACGCTCTGCGATCGCAAGGCGCATGCGTGCTGTGAACCAGCCGCTAGCAAGCCGAGGCAGCTGAATCAAAGATGAATTTTAAATTGTGAGATCATGACTTTCAGCTACTTCCGTGTTCGCTCAGATTCAAACGGAAACGGGGAAATAGTCTCGCCCCTCAGGGACCTCATTTCCGGTTACAGTACTTTTAACCTTACGATGCCAAACACAGCTGACTGAGAGCACGAGGACGGCCAGTGGTGAAATGAAACGTCATACATTTCCCAAAGTTTAAACGTACTTGTACTTCATTTAAATATTTCTGCTTCTACTTCACTATTTTGGAAAAAATCACCATAAATCTTCCTCTGCGTCCAATTCAGGGTCACGGGGAGCCTGGAGCTATCATAAGCTGAGTGGACAGGTCACCAGGCTCGCAGGGCAAACACAGGACAAACTGCATGTCTTTGGACCATGGGAGGAACCCACACAGACACGAGGAGAACACGCAAACTCCACACAGAGATGCTGAACGGCACCTTCTTGCAACAGTGCTAAACCAATCTGCTTCCTTCCTTATATATGAAATGTACTTTTATAATATACAACTCTAATGTATTACAAACATTGTACTTTGTGCTTCATGCCGTCTATTATAAAGCTTTAGTGCGCTGTATTATAGTTACTGAAATTACCCTGCTGTATATGAGTCGTGACGTTTTTCCTTCCGTGGGTTGATCATCTTGACTTGTGAAAACTCTCTGCTAATGCTCAGTTAGGAGGTGGTTCGTGGTTTTAACGTCACATCTCTGTCCTCTTGCTTACAGCTTCTTACGCATGAAAATATATTTGAGCTGGATTCAGAGCCAGCTTCCGGCTGGTGTTTGTGATCATGAGCGTCGCGTGGAGCTGTGGAGCGTGTCCGGTCTCCTTTAGGTGCCGTTTATCTGCCTTCTACTGATTTCCGCTCTTTAGCCACGGTCCCGCAGCGATGTGCGGGGAGGGGGACGAGGCGCAGGACGACTGCGGCTCCCGGGAGGAGTGGACGCTGCTGTTCTGGACCTCCGTGGCCGTCGTGGTCCCGGTCATCATCACGCTGTGGTGCAGCGCCCAGCGCTCCAAGAGGAAATCGTACATGAAGGATTTCTTTCGCAAGAGCAAGCACGGCTGGCACTACACCGACCTGTTCAACAAGCCCACCTACTGCTGCGTGTGCTCCCAGCACATCCTGCAAGGCGCTTTCTGCGACTGCTGCGGCGTGTGCGCCGACGAGCAGTGCCTGCGCCGGGCCGACCGCAGCATGCCCTGCAAGGAGATCATGGCCCCCTCCAGCCCCGAAGGAGCCATGGAGCATCGCTGGGTCCGCGGAAATGTGCCTCTGGCCAGTTACTGTGCCGTATGCAAGCAGCAATGTGGGACCCAGCCCAAGCTCTGCGACTTCAGGTAGCGTAGGTGGACGAGAGCCGCTAAACAGATGCAACAGATGTGCAGCTGCGTTTCTGCAGTAAAAAGCATCTTTTTGCACCCACGAGTTAAAAAAATAGATTAAGGTTTCCCGAGTTAGAGCTAAATGAAAGCCTTCACACTGTCTGCCTGACAGGATTTACAGATGTTACTGTGCTTATTTAATCTCTTGTATATTTGTAGATTGGTTGTTAATCACATTCATAGATTCTTCTGTAGAGTTTTAAATCTGGGTTTCCACACGACTCAAAATGACTTTAGTGTTTATATGTAACAAAGGAGCCACCTCTAATGGGCTCCTGCTGCTGTTTAGGATAAGAAATTTCAATGTTAAAAAACGCCACCTCCGTTTGGCTGTCATACCCGGCTTTGTGGGCAGTTCAGGGTCTTCCCTTCTTTGGCCACATTTCTTTTGAAGTGCTCCATACACCTTTCTTATAGTTTCGCTCCCCTGCTCCTCCTCCAGGTGTGTGTGGTGCCAGACCACAGTGCACGATGACTGCATGGAGAGCTTGACGGACGGAGACGTGTGCGACTTGGGCGAGTTCCACAGCCTCATCATCCCTCCTCACTACCTCTACCGTGTCAACAAGCTGCGCCGCAGGCACCCGGACGAGTACAGCAAGGTCACGACTGGCGGGGCTTGTCATGGTGCTTCTACGTCAGGTGCTCCGGAGATGTTTTAAAAATGTGTTTTCTGCTGGTGTCTTGTAGCTCGGCTCTTCCTGTGGCAGCGGCTGGACTCCAGTGTTGGTCTTGGCTAACACGCGTAGTGGGAACAACATGGGGGCAGTGCTGCTGGGGGAGTTTCGCACCCTCCTCAACCCGGTGCAGGTCAGTTTGCAGCTTCTCCATCTTTTGTCTCAGTAAGAACAAACTTCGCCGTTGCTCTTTTTCAGATCCTAGAACTAATCTTGTTTTCCGCGTCGCTGCCAGGTGTTCGACTTATCTCAGCTGACTCCTTCCAAAGCCCTCCAGCTGTGCACCCTCCTTCCCCCCGGCAGCGTCCAGGTGCTGGTGTGTGGCGGTGACGGCACAGTGGGATGGGTGCTTGATGCCATCGATGCTATGAAGCTAAAGGTGAGACGTCTCTGCGCTGAGAAAAGAGAGCGACCTTTCTTTTACACATCACTTCTTCCCTTTGACACCTTTCTACTTTCTTTTGTCAGGGCCAGGACCAGTTCCTCCCCAGGGTGACCATCCTGCCTCTGGGGACAGGAAATGACCTCTCGAACACTTTAGGCTGGGGAGCTGGCTACGCTGGCGAGATCCCCGTGGAGCAGGTTCTCCGCAACATCCTTGATGCTGAAGTGGTGAAAATGGACAGGTGAGGGGTGATGATACTGATGACAGGTACCGTATTCCTCAGGGTCACTCTGAAATTCGTGAACAGACTGATTAGTTTCACTAGTCATTATAAAACTGTTGTCTCTTAGGTATTTGGGGAATTAAAACACCCCCCGTGTAGAACGGCCTCCTGCATCCTCGACGACTATATCGCAAAAGCGGTCAGATGTGTCTCCTAGCTGACAGCTAGTGTTTAGATTCGTAATTAATTGGTGCGTCACTTTGACATCCACTGGCTCTAAAGCCTAAGATGTACCCTACTTTATTGTCTTTTCTGACTTGAACAGGATCCATAACTTTAACCATAACTATGAACTCATCAGGAAAGTATTTACTGAGGTCATAAATCACGGATAGTGGGGTCATCATCAGGAGTCTGTAGCTCATGTTCAGCCAGTGGTGTGGGTGTGACACACATTTGACCACATCTGCAAATCAGATGTGGTCAAATGTGTGTCACTTGACTCCAGGAAGTGGTTTGAGTGGCTGGATCACATTGTGCCCTGGTTGTTTATACTGGATTTAATGCTTTGCACTTGTTATCTGCTGTCACAAGATGCATTTTCAAAAGCACGTTACAAATGAAAAGGACGTTTAAGCTTTATCACTTACTCTTAATAAATTACAGCTATTTAGAGGCTCATGTTATGTTATTACAGTCAGCCTGTTAATTTTTTCTCTCTTGCAAGTACCGAGATGTGAGGAAATATAAAAAGTCCAAATCCGAATTCCTCAAATCCAAAGTTTGACCCGTTCGTGTTTGTTTTTCATTCCACTAACCACCCTCGTGATTATTTTCAGATGGAAAGTCCAGGTAGCATCAAAAGGCGTCTACTTTCGTAAACCAAAGGTGAGTTTGTTTGTTTTTTTTCCTCTCTGTGCTGATCGTTGAACAGCTTTGGTGACATGTTGACGGCCGACCCACTCAAGCACTCAGCCGTATTATAAAGCAGACGCTGGATTTCCTCCTCAGGTTCTGTCCATGAACAACTACTTCTCCGTGGGGCCCGACGCGCTGATGGCGCTCAGTTTCCATGCGCACCGCGAGAAAACGCCCTCCTTCTTCTCCAGCCGCATCATCAACAAGGTCCGTAATTTGAATAAACAAAGCAGGCTTGCAGACGTTTGCCACTTCGGGGTTTAAATGTGAATGCAAAAGCCTCCCGTAACTGTCTTTGTTATTTCTGTTGTTTTTTTCGTAGAGACATTAAAGATGCAGTTGGTTTTTTTTTATACTAATTAATACTTTCCTCTTCCCCCAGGCTGTGTACTTCCTGTATGGCACCAGAGATTGTTTAGTGCAGGAATGTAAAGATCTGGATAAAAGGATCGAGGTACAGTCGACGTGCGCATGTGACGAAGCATCATGCTAATGTTGTTTTAGGCTCATAAAGAGAATCAGAGTCACTGTCAGTCACTTACATACCAAGCTTTCCCTATAAATGTGAATTTGTTGTCCCGTGACTTCAGCTGTCTCATCAGTTATTTATTATATTGTGCAGCAAATCTCTTGAAAGGTCCAGACACAGGAAATGTATTACCCACAGAAACTGCAGTCCAAAGAAAATAGGTCTACCTTTTAAACTTTTCAGTGCTCTCTTTGACTGTAAACAGTGTATGTATATAAGCCTACTGCTGCCCAGTGACTGACAAGCTTGTGATGAGACACGAAAGGAAAGTACACAGTTCCAAGATACAAACAAGTGAATTCAATATAAAAATAATTATCTTCACACAGGATTTAAACCCGTCTGTCACAGATGAGAGTCCACTGCTCTCACGGAGCCCAAAGACACAGTGTAGGAATCTAGTTCTTAATCAGATCCCTTACAGTATGCTGACGGGCTGTTTAGATTATTTTGGTGCTGTTATGTAGCCCAGCTTTAATAAAAATTCACACATTTCTTGATTACGCTTTAACCAAAATGCAACGGTTAAAGAAAATAACTTGAATGTTTTCAATTATATGCTTCAAACATTTAGGACTCAAGACGCGTTAGGCTATGTTCACACTGCAGGTCTTAACGCTCAGTTCCAATTTTTTTTATCAAATCCGATTTTTTCTGTGTGGTTGTTCACACTACAAATAAAATGTGACAGCAAGCGCGCTCTAGTGTGAACGTTCACGGCCCTCAAAGCGGCCCACATGCGCAAAAGAAGACGTTACACACAACGCGCTCTGTTTACAGAAGTAAAAATGGCGAACACAGCCCGGTTACGATACGACCCTAAAAGTTTAGCTTGAATAGAATTGTCTCCCCGTGTGCTAATCAAGTCCAAAACTTCAGTTTCTGTCCATCGACTCGCGCCGTCTCCAGTTTTCGCCGCCATGCTTTCTCATTTGTCTTCTCCGGCGCTGATAATCGGCGTCTGTCTTGTGTCAGTGACGTAAAAGACGGATTTAATGCGACACGACCGTTTAAACAGCAGTCGCTTTCTAAAACATCGGATATGTATCGGATTCAGTACCACATACGACAGTGACCCAGTTCTAG
>VUQR01010924.1:55192-65874 GCA_015108515.1 Hemichromis elongatus | reverse complement strand
GCCAAGAGATATAATGGTAAATGGCCTGTATTTATATAGCGCTTTACTAGTCCCTAAGGACCCCAAAGCGCTTTACATTACAGTCATCCACCCATTCACACACTGGTGATGGCAAGCTACATTGTAGCCACAGCTGCCCTGGGGCGCACTGACAGAGGTGAGGCTGCCGGACACTGGCGCCACCGGTCCCTCTGACCACCACCAGTAGGCAACGGGTGAAGTGTCTTGCCCAAGGACACAACGACCGAGACTGTTGGAGCCGGGGCTCGAACGGCAACCTTCCGATTACAAGACGAACTGCCAACTCTTGAGCCACGATCGCCCCTAATAATCTCTCCAGCGTGTCCTGGATCTGCCCCGGGGCCTCCTCCCAGTGGGACATGCCCAGAAAACCTCACCCAGGAGGCGCCCAGGGGGCATCCTTGTCAGATGCCAGAACCACCTCTACTGGCTCCTTTCGATGTGGAGGAGCAACAGCTCTACGCTGAGCCCCTCCCGAATGGCCGAACTTCTCACCCTATCTCTAACGGAGAGGCCAGCCACCCTTCGGAGGAAGCCAAATAGACATTATCTCTATATTTTCTTACATACATGGTTTTTGAATCTCAACCACATACGAGATCTACCAGCAGTGAAATATCAAATTAAGATGCTCACCTGACCAGAGATGCAGTCCATCAAAGCTGTAAGAGTACAGGTCATCTCCAACACCGTTGCCCCCCCACCCTTCTCCTCCACCGGGGTACGGAGCATAGCCTTTAGTGTTGGCCCAGCCTACCCTCAGGTGGGTCGGCTCTCCGGTTACAAAGTGGTCCACTTGATCAATGACCAGCTCATAATACCACTTCTTATACTGAGCTGAACCTTCAGCTATGCCCAGGAAGATATTTGGTCTCATACTGGAAATGAAAGCAGAGGAAAAGTCAAAAATGGACTGAAATAGTCACTCCAAATTTCCACTCTTTAATCAGCTGTGTATACTAGGGTTACTGCATCCAGCAACAGTGCAATACGTTAAAATCTCTACCTCTGAACATCATTGACCAATCGAGTCTGAAGCAGCAGGTCCCTATTGGGAAGGAGGTTGTCACAGATCAGATTCTGATTGGTTCTCACTGCCACTCCATTGCATACACAGAGGGAACAAAGGACATCCAGGATCTGACAGAGAAAAAGACAACACTTGTGTCAGACACCGTTTCCTTTTTGTGTGAAAATATGTCACACGTCCACAGTGTGTCAGCCCTTCACATGCTCCGAGAGGAAATGATTAGTTATTCAGACAGATTCTCTACAAGCTGCCATGCTTGTAGCACATTCACAGAGCGAAAGAGGGCCTTCAAGCGGAGCTATCGTCCTCCACCTGCCATTCATGATCAGCAACTGTTGTTTACAAGGAAGTCCTTTGATGTCTTCTAACAAGTGACAGTGTAAATATTAGGAGACTGACATTTAAACACTGCATACACAATACTGATAACAGCAAAGCTTCCAGCATAGTTTTTAAAATCTAGTATGACAGCTTGATTTTTTTTAACAGTTGCTGAGGCTTTATAACCTGTTGAAATGTCTTTATATTGGGTTTAGTGTTGGTGTTTATAAAAAAAAAAAATAGAGCAACTTGCACCAATTTGGATATAAATCTTTATAATTCCATAACGGCAAGGAAAGATGTCGCCCACCTCTGTCCGCAAAGACCCAACCAACAGCCAAAATGTGACAACAAATGAGCTGGTGACTATTTTTCTTGGCTAAGTGTTTTCATGATGCAAATTCGAACAGCATTTGTTGAGCGCTCCGGGACAAACCAGAGACAATGATCGTTTTGGCACTTCCGGATTGATACATTAAAGAAGCGGTAGCTGTAGAAATATAAGCTTGGGGTGTAGAAACCTTATTTTGGGGAAATCATGCCACACTTTAGTGGTGATTGATGATTCCATGGATGCATTGGCAATCCTCACTTAACTTTGACTTTAGCAAATCCTCTGCCAAGGCATAAAGCCAAAGCAGTCTGTCGGTCTCTCAGCAAGAGCATGTAAAACTGCCAAGGTGATTGTCTATACTCCATGAGGAGCATGGACAAAGGAAGAACCTGTGAAATGTTTGGTGTGAAGCCAGGTTGTTTTCTCTAAAATTAGAAAATATGGCACTGGACTGCCATTGGCACAAAATGCTCACTTCTTTATTTTTTTCTAGCCTAATATTTAGGCTCTTACATTTTCCTCATATTTCTGCTTACCTTGTGGTTGCGTCCATGCTTGTAGAGCAGAGAGATGATGGATTTAATGTGACCTTTCTGGATGATGTTCAGAGCTTCTGGGCTTTCTACCAAGATACAGTGGAGGACTTCCAGAATACCTATAGAGTTGCACGCAATGTTTGTCATTTAACAAAAGAAACATTAAGACCACATCTCAACATCGTTAGCACATTTTTGCCCTTTGCACCTAGTGAAAAGCTGTAATCGTTTAGTTTTTTTTTTTCCCTTCCTCAATTTTTCCACTGAAAGTTTCTCCTGATACCTGATGAAGACTCCAGTCTTTCGAGTTTGCTGACCAACCAGTCCAAGTTTCGGGAAAACTGGGTGCAGTTGTTCCGGTTTCCACGAATCAGTGCAGCTTAACAAACAACAAAGATTTCACAAAGAAATAATTAATATTATAAAAGTACATTCAAGCAGCAGAATATTATATGAGTGGATACTGCAAAAAATTTGACTTTGACTAATGAATAAGAGTAAAGTGTTTCCTGATATAACATATGTGAATATGAAAACTCATTAAATCTGAATAGAAAATACATGAGAAAAACTGTACTATTAAAGGCACTATTAAACCAAGACCTCTATGTCCCATAAAAATTTGAGGTGTATTCTCTTGTACTATTCTCTACACCTGTGGGTGACATTAAGAAGTCTCCTTATCAATTTACTGTCTCATTTTTCACCATTTAGATTCAGGGACTGCAGACTGATAATGTCTGTGAAACACTTTAACAGCCCTTTGTGCCAAAGGAATACTGATGGGTGTCTAATCTCCTTTAATTCTGTCCTCTCAGCCAAGCTATAGTTCAAAATGAACACATGGATAGATCCACAGCTTGAGTCAAGGGCAAGGATATTCACTGTGACTGATGTGAATGTGAAATTAAAGGTCAGAGACAGGCAGGAGAACCTGGGGCTGCACAGACCGCAGGCTTTAAACCATGGTTACATAACTATACAGTGTATTAAGATATACTGTAATATTGCTAAGACTTTAATGAAGACAGCAAATTAAAGGGAAATGATTTGTCCCACTGAATCCTAGAACAATTATATCTCATTTACAAAAAGGAAAGAAGAAGATTGTTAAGTCAAAAAATAAATGTGATAAAGCAGCCATATTTATTTTATTAATGTGTCTATTTTAATACTACTACTCCGTTTTTGCACACAGGACATAAGAGGCTGGAGAACTCATCACAAAGACCGCTTTAAAAGTAAAAGTCTATGTTAAAAAATAGAAGCGGCCATATCAAATATTGCATTTCAAGCTCATTAGAATTGCACAAACTCAGTTTGTTTAAAAATATGTGGAAATACATTACTTAGGGCAAACAAAATAATTTATTTCCACATATTTTTAGAAAAGTTTAATAAGCTACCTACTTCTAAATTTTCATAGCAAAATATAAAAACAGAGGAGTGACTAAATCATTTTGCACAATACTGTACATCTTGCATTTTATCTGGGTAGCATAAATCCATGTTAATTAAACTTCAAATAAGCAAAGAAATTGAAATTTTCATCAGATTTCATCTGGTGATATGTAGTTTTAATTTTTTGTAAATGAAATCCATCTCTACATGTTTGTTTGTAAAGATCATCAATAGTTTAGTACAGTGAGGCTCATGGAAAATTCCTTCTTGAGATCATATTGATGTCCATAATCTCATCATTTAACAAGCACCTTGCCTACTTGGACAGATAACAGACCAATAAGAGAGAGAAGGTCAGAGCAAACAAGGCCCCTGACACAATTCATCATGCAAAATCTGCTTCGCCATCCTGCCTTCTACATCCTTGGGGGTGACCTCTCTGTGGGGAAGGCTAGAGTGTACTCAGAGGAGTGTATTTGTGGATTTTGAGCATGTGTGTTTGTGTGTAATGTGTGGAAATACATGTAGTGGAGGCGGCGATCATTACAAAGGCGGTCAAGGTGAGCCGAGGGGAAGCTGTTGATGGGAAAACTCCAGTGACAGCAAAACAAAGTACCCAAGAGAAAGCCGTCTGAAATAAAACTTTTCAGGGTCAGAGCTTTAGCATTCATGGCTCAGTGTGAGGCCCTGAGAGAATCGGATAATGCCAGCACCCATGATGGCTGGGATTTTGTTAACGATGCCATTTTGCCTACAAATATTGAGCTCGATGCTCTGTGATTATGTCTTTAGTGCTTTCAAAAACACATGTGACCTAGATGGAAGCGAAGGCACACTGTAAGACTGCAGGAGGCACTGCATTCACATTTAAATGTCATGTAAACGCTGTGACCAGCTTTGAACTGCAGATGTGAAGAGAAGGAAGGAAGGAAGGAAGGAAGGAAGGAAGGAAAAGAATGACATTAACTGTCAAGTAAATGATGGGCCCAGCTGCAAACTTCAGATGTGGAGTGTGTTTATGAACAATAAAGAAAGTGAGGAAGTGAAGACAAGGAAGTAAAAAAAGATAAAATAAAGGAAGAGGAAGGTGAAGGAAAGGAAGGAAAGAAATGAGGTGATAACGATTATGTAAATGCTACAATACGGCATACAGGGAAGGTGAGGAAAACAGATGAGAAATAGTGGAGAAAAGGCAAATTCACAAATTCAGTGAAGACACTGAGGGAAGGTAAATACTACACGCCTACCCTGAACCATCAGCTGACAGTTTAAAAAAAGATGTGGATATTTCATGTGATGCATCGCTCAGCTGTTTACCCAAGAGTTCATAGAGCAGGTTGAGAATGTCCTTCCACGCGGCGCCAGCTTCCTCCCCAGCCACCTCCCCAAAGTGGGCTGCACTTTCGTACAGGTTCATTCGATCAATGCATTTGGACAGAAGAGTCAGCATACCCTGACAAAAACAAAAATATATATATATATATAATTACTGTGTAATTTCTTTTGGCAAGAATACACATTAAAAACTCATGAAAGATTACTATGGACTCCATCATTAAATTTCATTACATTTATGTAAACAAAATCAAAATATACATTTAAGAACCATTTTTCACACATACACACAAAAGATTCTGCACAGCGTCATCTAAATGAGAAACATCATAAGTGTATGCGGGGTTTTCTTTTTGCATAGAAATTAATCACATCCCCCACTCTCACCTCCTCTTTGAAGAGGTCCTGACGTTTGATGAGTGAACGCAGAAGACACTGTTTCTCTTCATGCTCCAGCTCAGAATCAGGCTGCTTAAAGTACTCAATCAAATCATTCAGTGTCTGTAGCACCTCTTCAACGTACCCAGCCACCGCTGTGGACTCTCCTGCTGCAATGCTGTCCAAAGCTCTGGGAGAAAAAAACATGGCAGAAAAGACAGAGAGGGTGGATCAATTTGTGAAATTAAAAAAAAACTGAAAAACATACCGTGAGTGCTTTAAGATGTGGTGTTTTTTGTGAGAAGCAAAGAAAATCCTCCTATACTCACTTGATGAAGTTGGTAAAGAGGAACGTGGTGTTACGGATGATGCGTGCAGCCCGAGACTCCTCATGCTGACAGCGCTGGAGGATGAGCCCGTCATCCATGTGGCCCTCAGAATGTAGGCAGGCCTAGGGCATAAACACAGATGTAAATATCAATTTTTTTAAATTAAGATGCAACAAGACGCCAATAACCTTCTTTGCTGTCAGCCTTTTGAAAACTAATCATCGTCTCAAATGTTCTAAAATTAAAATTAAAATGAGCAGGTGTAAGAACGAAAAGCATATATGTAATCACTTTTTGTGATGTGCGAGTCTTCTGGGGATAGTGAGTTTACAACACCAATGCTCAGTGAAATCTGACTTACTGTAATCAAACAGCCTAATAAAAGATTAAAAGAGAGAGAGGGGTGTGAGGATTGAAGTGTAAACCCACCACCCGTCACCTCCAACACGTCTGGTGCTTTGGAATGTGGCCAAGGCTGAGAGGTCTGCCTGGCGCCAGCTCGACGTGGTATTTGATGTCCCTGGACAAGTGCCCGGCGATGATCAGCGTTTACATGCCACCCTAATCCTTCTGTCTCACCCAAAACTAACTGTCACCCTCCACGTGGCCAATTATCACGTTTAAATGGGTTTCAGCCCCATGTGCACTCTCTGTGTGTCTGCAGAAGAGATGGCAGGGGAGTGGGGGGTGACCACATTTGATGTATTCAGGGCTAACATTTTTAATGGATGCTCGATCATCCAGGTGAGGAAACAGCAAAAAGTAGGTTCTGTTCATCTGGATGTAGCGTTTTCTATTTTCTCACTCATTCATATGACTTCTAATGTCTCCGCTGAACGCAGGTTTCCCCAGCCTTATAAACAGTACATTTGCATAATGACTGACACCAGCACCACTGACTAACAATGAGCCGTGGGGTCAGTTTCATGATCATAAATATGCAAATTGTCATGACCATTCAGAGAGAGATGGGGAAAAGCTCCAGATGTGCCTTTAGGCCCCCTCCTCGATAGCCCTCTCGAATTCCCGCTCAAACCAGCATTCATCCCAGTCTGAATTGGTTGGCTATTTGGAAGGCCATCTATATATCCCACTGCTTTGACTGTGTTTTATTTGCTTATGCACTCACTGGCTTGACAGGCATTTATGATCATATTGTAAACAGTTGGCAGCAATATATGTTCCATATTTGTATCACTACAGTATGTGGTGTGCAATAAATGATTTGTAATTATTCCTGGAGCAGTTGCTTACTCATGCTAACCATAAAAACAGACAGACTTCAAATTCAACCATGCAAAGTGGACAACTGCAACAAAGCCAGAGTTTTACTGTCTGTGAGTTTCTTCCTAATTTTTTCCGTGTAGGTTCTCAGCTTGAAAAGAAGTTGTTGTACTTTGTGAAGTCCAGTACTCTTTATTTCTGTCTAATTTGCACCACTGAATTAAATTATTGACTGGGTTCTACATTATTAGTTGGAGCAGATGAAGGGGTCAGTAGCAGAAGTGCTCTGTTCAACAACTTCATTATACCACCTTGATTACTTTAGGGTAAAATATGCTGAGGTGGAGTATTTTTTTTTCAATAAAGTAATTTCAGCATAAACATACAGGGAACCTGGAGCCAGAACAGTAGTACTCCTTTTGTTTATTGATCATGTAAAATATAATCAAGTGACTAATGACAGTACAGTGTGCTGTGCATATGGAGGGAATTAGGTACAAACCTACTAAAAGTTTGTCCTTGACCAATAAAAAACAGATTATCTGGCTATTTTCAAAGCAGTTATTTTGACATTTAGCATAAATGTTCAATTTTGCCATTTTCAATTTTTGGTGGGTATAGCTGCTAGTATTGCACTTAATGGAATGCAACTGTAATTACATTTATCTTATATATACACTGTAATTATATCCTATGAAGGGTCGAAATAACTGTGAAAAAGATCTATTCAGCTTCTAATTGGATTCATCTAAATAAGCATAAACAACGTGTATTTTATATATTGTTCTGGTGTGACATTCCTGCATGGACAGAGCCTTGGTCAATTTATTTTAATTAAACAAGCAAAATAAACTCCTTTCATTAAATGGTCCTTAAAAGTTACTGCAAAGTCTATTGATGCATACTCAATCATCTAGGTAAGTAAATCTGAGAAGGCTGATTTTATTCAAGTCCAAATTCAAGTTTTAAAAGAAAACAAAAATTATTTACCCTTCTTTTTAGGGGACCAAGACGAGATGATTTGGCATCTGGCGCCTGGTAGGACAGCCACAGTCCTGTTGCCACATGCATGATGAAACACACAGAGTCTCCGTACTTGATCTCTGGCACACCCATGCCATCAATGTCCCTCTTTGGGCCAGTATCTCCCTTTTCCTGTAGCAGGAACATACACACATTAGCAAAGAGACTCAAATAGAAAAAATAAAATAAAATCAAAGTCACTCACACACACACACATATATACACACATGCGCATAAGCCTGGAAATTTGACAAATGAAGATGTATTGTGATTAGATGGTAATCAGAGATGCCGGTTGCGGAGAATGCATTCATTGGCCTGCCAGGAGGTTGCTGCCGGCCTCATTAGCTCTGCTACATTTCTGGCACAGCAGAGATGGAGCGATGCCGCTGATTGCAGTCGACAGCAAGTAGTGAGAAACATATTAAAGCCAATGTTCAACATGGCGAAGCTTTGACCTTTCCAGATACAGGAACTAGCAAGCACAGGGGGGTGTGGATAAAGGATGGAGAATACAAAAAATTATTAAACAATCTATATTCTTCTAAAGAAACACGAGTCCTAAGTAAGAGCAATGTTTTGCTGTATGGCCAGGAGAATGATAGGAAAATAAAGACTTTGAAGTGATGTGAGTCAGACGGATTTTACACTGCCTCCACTGGGGATACAGGGATATCCATAGGAACTCTTTTAAGGAAAATGTATGCTCCTTTCTCGTGGTTATATCCAGCATCAAGTCATTATTTTTGGACTACGTGCTATTAAATGAGAGCCAAACAAAACCTCAGAGTTCAACAGAGTGAGAGTGGGAGAAAAATGGATGTGCAACTGCAGGAAAGAAATGACTAAAGGCAAATAAGAGAATACAAAGTAGGTATCTAAAAAAAAACAAAAAAAACTCTCAGTGCATCATAATTATTTTTAATATTGCAGTTGTGAAAGTAGCTGAAAACAGCTACAGTATGTGCAAGCCAGTTGCAACTGCACATGGACAACATGACTGCCTGCTCCAGCGTTTACAGTGTTGTCCACTAAGCAGAAAAGGTTATTTGGTATGAGCTCATTAAGAGCTTAGAGACTCGCTTTGGGGGTTGTTGATGAAGTAGTCAGGGTAAGATATTTTGAGTCCTCTTTTAATGAGGTTAGTTAACTGAGAGCATTTATTTACACCAACCCACAGGACAGCTTTCAGATCTCATAACTGCCTTGCTCAAAGGGCACATAAGAGCTAGCTTTAAAATCGATAGTATAGAGAGTGTTTTAAGAAAGTATTTGCCCCCTTCCTTATTTTGCCCATTTGTGATAGTTTAAAGTTTCAGATCATCAAGGAAATTTTAATATTAAACAAATATAACCAGAGTAAATACAAAGGGACTTTTCAAACAATGATTTAATTACTTAAGGTAGTTATTCAAAGCTATGTGAAAAAAAATAACTGCTCCCTAAACCTTGGGCACATCAAGATGTTTTTGCACAGTCTCTTTCTTATTTTCAAATTATAGGAATATCCTTAATAGAGGCAAGTGAGGAGTTCATTAGGTATTATTTTAGGCTATAGTGTAACCTCCTGGATGAGTCATTGATGAGCTCTTTAATTTTGGTAGGTGGGGAAGGTTGTTTTAAGTTTTATCCATTTGTGGACAATGCCTCTCTCTATCCATGGTTCGCTGGAGTCCCAAAGCCTTAGAAATGGCTTTGAAACCCCTTCTAGACTGATAAATGTCAGTGACTTTGTTTCTCAGTTTCTTTAGATTGTGGCAGGATGTGTTGCATTTTTAGATCTTTAAGTCTATTTCGCTTTGCGAGAGAGGTTCTGTTTAAGTGATTTCTTCATTCAGGTCTGAGAGCAATCAGGCCTGGGTGTGGCAAGGGAAATTAAACTTGGCTTTCCACAAAACAGCACAAATTAAAACAAAAAATAGTAGTTAATCACATTTAATCAAGATTTAACAAAGGGTGCAATTACTTTTTAATACAGAGCCAGGTATAGTTCAATAGCTTTTTTCTCTTAATAAATTAATTTTTCTGATTTGAAATATTTAAGTGTGACAAATATGCAAAAGATGAAGAAATCAGGAAGGGAGAAAATACTTTTACACAACTCTGTAAATTCTGTTTATACAGGCAAACACTGACCTTGGAGGCCCTGAAGCAGAAAGCAGTGGCCGTGGTGTCACACTTCACTCTGTCCTGCAGGACCAGTCCACGGTCTTCAGTCAGGGCAAGATAATGGCCAGTAGAGAGATGGCGTAGTCGGAAGGGCTGGCCCCACCGGATGTGGCTACCGCTCCAGCTAAACACAGAGAACTCGTGTCACAAGCTTTCACAAATTTCTAGACTGGGTCATCTGTGGTTGTTTTCACAGTATGAGGAGAGTCAGGTTTGGAAAATGCTTTTTCTTACACTCAGCACACTCCAGGAGATGTTTGCATTAGGTGAAGGAGTCCGCTGAAAAGAGCCTCCAGGCTAGCAGTGAATTCACCCACACACACACATTCATTCTCACATGCACCTCCATTCAGTAATCTCTAGAAAAAAAATTCTCAGCGTTTTCTAGTTTTTCCCACAATGGAACCCACTGGTGGTTAATTTGATCCTTTTGTTGCAATAACAGGTAACAGGTACTGTAAATTTAGCACATCAACATAATTCAATATTTGAAAAGAAGTTTTTTAAAAGTGTTTTTACCAAAACACTATATTTACACAGATTTGGGGGGGGGGGGGGGAAAAATTTAAAAAAAAAAAATT
>VUQR01010924.1:26913-40791 GCA_015108515.1 Hemichromis elongatus | reverse complement strand
AACCCCTTTTCCCCAAAAAAAAAAAAAAAAAAAAAAGTATCCATAACTGGAAATTTCGAGTTAATAAATCGAAATTTTGAGAAAATAACTCAAAATTTTGACTTATGGATCCTTTTTTTTTCAGTGGTGGAAATGGGCTTCCATAGGGACTGTGAAACTTATTCAATATATGTATATAATGATTCTGATGATGTGCACCATCCAAACAAACCGATGGCCTACATAAATGTCACAGTGTGCAGAAGCTTTAATCTGAAACCAGAAACTGAACATGGAACAAAAAATACATAATTTTAATGAACACAAAATTTGTCTTTAAAATCAAATACACAAGTGTAATTTTAATGCCCCTATACTATTTAACCAGTATCATATTCTATGGGCAATGTTTGTGTAGCTCTGTTATCATAATGCATGCTGAAAAGAAAAAAAAACTCTTAAGCAGAGGAAAACATTATTTGAACTGAAATATACTAGATTATTTAAGCACATGTGATCTACATTGCAGAATTGTATACAGATGTAAATGGCTACGAAATTAGTTGCAAGCCACGATCTTAGACCAAATCAAGTGTAATATATAAACTCCTGGCACTCATAAATAATTCTAATAACTCACATCTTCTTTGCCATCCTGAGGATATGTGCAGCCGGGAGCTACAATGACCAGTTATTAGTCTGGCTAGACCTTGTTCCTCAGGGCTCAGCGTTGTTTGGCTTTCTGTTGTAATAGGCATCAGATTTGGCTTTTAGAGTGAAAAGCACATTTGCTATGCTTCAGTTAATTTAGTAATAACTGCCTTCTATAAATTATTCAGTGATGAAAGTTTTTCAACAACAGGGCGGTATGTGGTCCTTGGATGATTGTGAAAAAAAATACAAAGTTCACTCAAAAGGCTATTTTATAGCTTCGAGAACATAATAAGACATTTGAAGTTATATAATAGATACCACAAATTACTTGCAGCTTAAAGGCAGCATTAAAGCTGGCCAATTCATTAGCATCTGTTTGTCAAAGTATAAAAAAATATTTACTTTCTGATTTGCTAGATGGCACTGTTGATTAACATTACACTGCTCACAAGACATGTTAAACAGTAAGTCCAAAAACAAAATAGCTCGAAGTCAGTGTCTTAACAACATAACAACAGTGGCCTTCACCTAACATGACTATCATAAATCATTTCCATCTCTTTCCAGCAAAGAAGGTTACAAGCTGTGATTTAAGGTACTGGGTGATTGCCCTTAGTGAGTAACACAACCGCCTGACCCTCGGCCCCTGCAGTGAGGTGAGAAATGTGAGCAGAGGGGAGGGCTGCTGGGTGATAATGAGGATGGGGCTGCTGTGTAACTTAACACAAACATGCACAGGAACCTCTAAATCCACAGCGTGTCTGTGTATGCGACCGTTTCACTTTGTCCCAAAGCCAACAACCTGCACACAATTGTTGTCCACTCAGATCAGGGTAAGATGTCCACATTTGCTACTGGTATGTTATGAAAAAAAACATTTTATTAAAGCCTAAAACCCCCAAAAAACATAAAACTGAGAAAGGCTCACTTTAAAATGTAGTTTTGTCTTGACATGATGCAGCTACACCTGTGGTGTCATGCGACCTTCTACAGTGCTAACTCGCAACCTCCTGCAAACCTTGCACCTCTTATGAATTATTCACCACCAATTTTCCAATTATCATACTTCTTCCGGGCTTGGGAAGACACTCTGATCACTCTGACTGGTCTGGGCACAGCAGACACTGTGTCGCACTGTGGTCACATTCACCTTTAGAAAGTTTAATGTCTTTCATGCCCTCCACAGGGAGCTTCGCTAAATAAAAATAGCTTAAAATAATCCTTCAGGAACAGGATTTTTCATGGCTAGAATACTATTTCTTATGCAAACTATTCAGAAGAGATCAAACTACAATAGGAATTCTACCTTCAAGTCATTTAGTATTGTGTGATAAGACTGGTCATATTTCATATTTCGTTGTTCCTTTGTTCCTTTGTTTTTTGAGAAAGAATGGTAGCCAAAATAAAATAATACAAGCTTTTAATGTATGTAATGCTTATAATATCACATATTAATCCAAACATTACATTTAAATCACTGTCTCAAAAGTCCTTGTTTTACTTTGGCCTTTTCTCTGGCACGCAGCCAGGCTTCGTTAGAGTCTGGGAAACAGAGGTGTCAACACCTGAGATAAGCTAGTAGATGACAGCCACTTTCTTCGTGCCAAACCACAGCTATCACCCTTAATTCTCCACCACATCTCACACTCAAGGAGGCAAGAAGCATTGTCACTGATCCCAAGGTGAGAGGTGCTCGTGACAGTCTGTCTAGAGCTCTGCAGGTGTTGCCCTCCAGCTCAACAGTTTCAGGTGAGTGAACAAAAACATACCCACAAGTCAGGAAATTTTATTCAAAGTCATAATGCTCAGTGGCCCAATTAAATCCTTCAATATGCACATCTCATAAAAACAAAACACACAAACCTGGCACTGCAGAGCTAGGTTTGTGTGGCTATCAGACATAACCAATGGCCACTTCATTAGTTATAGCTGTTCAACTGCTAGTTAACACAATCAGGTAACAGCAACTCATTCAGCATTTAGCCAAACAGACATGGTCAAGATGATCTGCCAAAGTTCAAAGTTTGTATCAGAATGGAGAACAAACGTCATTTAAGTCATTTTGGATGTATGTGGACTAGTTGTTGGTATTTCAGAGTCTGCTGATCTGCTAGGATTTTCCCATGAAACAACTCCTAGGATTTTCAGAGAATGGTCAGAAAACCAGAAAATGTCCAGTGAGTAACAGGTCTCAGTTTGATTGTTCAATGATTTCATTAATGTAAGATGTAATCAATTTTAAATATGGGAGTCAAACTGAGATGCTAATGCAGCTCTATCAACTATTAGTGTTGTTACACTCATAATCACAGCTCCCTTTATGTTTAAGAAAACTAATTTACTGGGATTAAACAATAAAAGACAGAATATGTCTAATCATGTCAGAATCTTCTTATCTGAAGCAATTTCAAGAAAGCAAGCTGCTCAGATGAATATATCTGAGGACTGCTGAACATTAGATATGAGGTTTTCCAAAACTTTCATATGCCCCTACATCAAGAAACCGGCTTCTTACAGCCTCTTAAAACTTCTGGCTGTCCACTAATAACAAATGTTACTGGAACCTAGAAGCTAAACTGATCTGAAAAAATATTTTGCTTTTTTATGTTTTGATCATCCAGCTGTAATTTTTGTCCCATGTATTAAACTAAATTATACAAAATGATAGAAATAGCCTGTTAAAATAAATAATAAGGAATACACCTTTCAAAGAATGGATGAATAGCTCAGTTGTTTGAAAAGTAAACCAACTACTCATATGGAAGAAAATGTATTTTCCAAGCAAGTGGTTGCTTTCTGTTACCGTTAAATTGGTCACGGCACCATGCTAGTGGTAGAGAAACCAGACTACTGCTCAGCAAATACTTAGCAAGTTTTTGCAGACAAGCCAGTGTTTTCCCATGTAATCTACAGATGATAATGCAGTTTGCTAGCAACCAAAGCAACGACAAGGAGCAATCACACTACATGCAAACTGGCTAGGGAATACAGATTAGCAACTGCAGTTTTCTGGGGGGTTGCTTGTTGGTTTCAAGTCCTGTCATGCCTCAGTCACAATACAGTCAAAATGGGCCGCAAATGCCCCATTTAACTACATTTTTTTTCCTGTTGGAGACCAGTTTAAAGTAGTTGCAGAGGTTGAGTGTGCTACACCCACAACCTCTGGGCGACCACTTTCAATCACAAGGCAATTGCACAGGTCAACTGCTAGGAGGCAACCCGTCTCCAGACAATCCCAGTCTGACTCAAATAATTCCCAATAAATTAAAAAAAAAACAAAAAAACAGACAGATTCCCAACATAGGAATTCCAATTTTAACTTAATATGCAATTCTACATATGCAAACATCAGATTTGCTATGCAGAGTTTCAAATTTATGCCTGATCACATTGGATAACATCTACTTTCACTACACACATTTGGTGCTCCAGCTCATCTCATAGAGCTTTGGCATGTTTTTAACTTTAAAGACAGTGTTTAGCACAATTTTCTAAAGGAGTTGTTTAGTACTAACATTTCTACAGTAAACAAAAGGTGTTGGGCATCCTCACCTTAGCTTCAGATGTGGATTCTAGGTAACACAGACGGTTTCCAAGTCCCTCAGCGGCCAGGCAGAACTTCCGATGCTCCTTCTGGATGGTGGCCACACTCTGGAGCACCACCTCATCGTCCTGCCAGAAGAAAAAGGAGTGTTAAGCCCAAAAATGTTTTCAAAGTAACGCACCCAAAATGAAAACTGGAAATCTTGCTGACCTGGCATTGAAATACTCCAGTTCACTGTACCTTTGGTTTTTAGAGTCATGGTCAAACAGATTTCAACAGATTTCAGATTAATGTTATCTGAAACACTAACGAACATTTTTTTCGTGTGTGGCTGGAGAAAGTTAACTTAGGCACTTAGGCAGGGGAAGGAGGTAGCATTTTGAATAGTATACCTACTTATTTAATAATACACAATAGCTAAATGACTCAACAGAGTTCTAGATCAGAGGTCCTAAACTCCAGGTTTCAAGGGCCAATGTTCTGCAGGTTTTAGATCTCACCCTATGTCGACACACCTGAATCAAATGATTAGTTCATTACCAGGCCTCTGGAGAACTCCAAGACATGTTAAGGAGGTAATGTAGCCATTTAAATCAGCTGTGTTGAATCAAGGATACATCTAAAACCTGCAGGATACCGGCCCTCGTGGCCTGAAGTTTGAGACCCCTGTTCTAGATGGATTTAGAAGCAAATTCCACCATAATCAATGCAGCAAAAATTGTGGATTGTAGATAAATGTACAATGATCTTGTGACTAGTGAATGAAAAGAAAACGAACTGTTTCTATATAAAAATACAAGCTTTGTTTTTAATTTTCCTAAAAGGTGTTTCAGTTTTAAAAGTGAGTCTAGGCTTTCAAGAGTCCTTATAAACAGCAAGCACTTAAGTTTTCTCAGAGTTTAAAACAAGTTCATGTGTAATAAGAGATTTCTCAAAAGCTTCAAAAGGAGACTGTATATTTGCAATGGCAACATAAACTGAAGAGCCAGTGGAATATAAAACAGTGTCCTCTCCATAGAAATATAGATTACAGTTTTGGGTGGCAGAGATAATACTGTTTGTGTACAGGGTGAATAAGAAAGGTCCCAGAATGGGTCCCTGTGGAACACCTGTATAAAGGGTAAATGGACCTGACCTGAAACCACTGGAAAAACTCCCTGAATTCTATCACAAAGGTAATAAAGATATTAATAATAATGATTAATGATATCAATAATGAAGAAGTCCAAAATTAGTTTTTTGCTTTTGGCTTGGTAACGCAGTTTTGAGATTGGGGTATTGGGGGGTAATTATTCAAATCCCGAGAAACACCACATTTATAAAGTAGGAGCACCTGTGGATGATCTGGAATTTTGCCTGTACCAAGTCTTAAGTGGCTCCACAGTGCAGTGTCTTAGACATTTGTTAACAAATAAAAGACCCCTGGCCCATCTTAGGAGGAGAAACCTGTCCCTTGGGGAAGGTTAAAAAGTAGCCTGTAGCAACTGTTAAATTAAGAATACGAGTTATAGGCGCTACAATCAGATCAGCATTAAGGTAAAGAAAGATGGTGCTGGTAGTATCAGCCTGATGTCCAGTATCCAGTGTCCAGTTGTTTTGGGGGTTGTTGCTCATGACTACCCTCTCAAAGCTTGCACCCTTTTGTTTAATTCAGCAGCAGAAAAGGAGATGCGCTACATTAATCAAAGGAATGAGGGCAACCAGTTTTGAGTGATATCATTTCTAAATCATTTACACAGATTCTGGTATCTCTGTGAAATAAAGACCAACCTCGTCTCAATCAGTACAACAGAAAAAGGAACATCTGTATCTGTCTGTGGAGGGAGCGGAGAGGCTCTATTTGGCAAGGCGTGCACAGATATTGATTTGTTTGTGTATGCAAGTGTATAGTATGTGTGGTGTGTGCATGTCTCCTGCCAGCTCACGTCCCACACTAATCTGAGCGAATGGTTGCCATGGTTCTGGCTCCCACCTCCTTCACAGCAGTATTAATTCAATAGATTTAGATACAGGCTGTACAGCCCCCACAGACTCAGGAGGCAAGATAACAGACCCTAACAATATTTCAAATAATGGCACATTGGACCCTAAATCATAGGGAATTTGGTGTGACTGCAAAATAAAAGCCATAGCATGGAAAATCATTTAAGTGGGGTTTTTATTTGCTGAATAATCTGGTTACATAAAGCAATCAAATTCAGCTGGTGCAAATCCTACAATATAGGAGAAAATTGTCTCCAGTCAGTAATTTCACACTACTCTATGAATAAAAATGAATTGGAAACAAGAGAAAGCATGTGTCTTTCTGGAGGTATTTTCTCTAATGATAAATCTGTCAATTACTGTCTTTTAAGCAGATGTAAAATGTCAAAGCAAGATTGTAAAGGTTCAAAGTTAAGCTGTGTTTCAAATTAGACTTACTCTTTCTGTTATCTATATATAGGAGGTATTTATATATAAAAGATGGGCCTAGCGAAGTAATAGGCCTGGATTTGCATGAATCAATAGTTCTTTAATGTCTGCATACTAAATACATGACCAGAGCCAGTTCACTTACCTTGTTTAAAAAAAACCAAACAAACAAACAAACAAAAAGTAAAAATAGCTAACTAAAATGAACAGGAGAAGGGTTCACCTGGCTGTTTGTTTAAAAGTTTTCCAGTTCAGTTAAACTAGTTGTTGCAAACCAGGAGTGTTTACTTCAACTATGGTCCTTAAACTTGAACATGATCCCACACTGCTTCAATAATGTTGACGTCTGTGCTCCGGGGAGGCCAATCCATGACTGAAAGCGTTCCACTGTGTATTTGTTTATAAGCTGTTACTGCACTGGCATCTTAGTCATGCTTAAAAACCAAAACTGTCCCAAGTAATGTGCTTTCCTTATGGTATGGCACAGTGGATTAAAACCTGTAATTTATTTTCTGTACTCATATTTGAATTAATATCGAAAGAATTCCCGACACCACTGGCTGAAATGTAACCAAATAGCTTATTTGCAGATTTTTTGGAAGATTCTGAAAAAAATATATATAAGAAACTATTTCCTTGCAAGCAAAAAAAAAAAAGAAATTAGGGGTGGCCCAAGACTTTTGCACAGTGCTGTATATACTGATATGGGTAAACTTACACCTCTCTGCTCGCTGCTGGTCTTGTGAAACACTGACCAGTGACTGTAATCTTACAGGAGGATTTGATCCGAATAAGCAACAACTGGATTAGCTGACCTTAAATGGCAGCAAACACAATTTACCAACTTAAAGTTTAAACACAAAAAAGCACATTTCAATTAATGAATAAACAAACTAACAATTAATTTTTTAAGAAGTGTTTAAAAAAAAAGCCAAAATTGTGGTTTTAAAATATATTTTGGTCATTCTTTATGGCCCAAGTGAAACAATCCAGTTAAATGTCATGGTGAAATAAATAGGTGGTCAAACTGGCACAGTACCACACATGGGCATCATTTTAAAAACCCACAGTCCAAGTGTAGGCTTCAGGGAGGTAATTACTGATAGCAGAAAGCATCAATATTGGCTCAGAATCAATTCTGCGGCTTTCTTTGTAGTAGTGTGATGGAGGAAACACAGTTTGCTCTTACAGGCTACAGACAGAGAAACTCAATATGACCACAGGATGACCCAAGACTTGTCACCTCTTTAAAATCAAGTAAATACGGCTCTTTCTTTTCAGCTGTTTGGAATTCTGGTGGCCTTATGAAACCAATGGGCCCTGGCACCATTGCCAGCATACTATATTTACCCTTTGCATGAAGAATGGCTTGGCCATGGCTGAATCACAGATGACTTTTTAGAGAAATTTTCTGTTTGTTAGTAGGAAAAAGTTGCAATATAAGTTGAAACTCCTGCACTGAAAACTGGACAACTATCATGCATTTGTGCATATTTAAAATCAATAAAAGCAACCACAGTGTGTTTCAGAACCAGCTTCACTCTGATAGTGTTGTTTTAGAACCCGAAGTGGTCAGAGTTGCACTGACATCAGGAAGCTGCATAAACTGGATGACAAACTGTCATCTGAGCAGTGTGAAGCAACAGGAGGAAGAGCAGAATGGACGATAAAGCCAACATGATTCTAAATAAAATCAACCGCAGGGGACACTGTAAGGAGTGGATTTCTCCTGTAAAAATCCCATCGCTATGATCTGATTCCCAAAAGTAATGAAATGGCCATGTGTGGCCACAGCCAAGACACTTTAAGACACTTTCTGTCTGTCTCTGCACTCTTGAGTTGATTCCAAGCCAGAGAATCTGGTGAATCTAAAGCAAAGTGATCCCTGTAGAAGCAGTTTGACCATCTGCTAGACAGCTAAAGCCCAGCATCATTACTATGTATAGGGCCCTGGCCTGTAGCAGAAGGAGGTAAATGAGGGTTGGGTCGCTCTTTCCTCAGCTTTCAAGTGTAGAGCGGGAACTTGACCCTGCCCACACTGAAACCAACCCCACACGTCTCCTGAATCCTGTGGGTTTGACACTTCTCCAATCTAACAAATACTAAATCATTTCTTACACTGGTTAGAGCTTTCCTTGTATGACCACTCGAACTGAATTGAATTTGTTGACGCTCTATCAGACCAGCAGCATTTCCTACTCTCTTTTACTTCTTCTACTTCAATAACTGAATAGCCAGCCTGGCTCAACAGACAGCAACAGGTGGGCGTGTGTCCGCTGCCTGATGCCTCCACCAACTGAAACCAGAGAACTCCCCATGCTCCAGCATGCCAAATAAACTCCCACAACTCACACTGCGCTGCCACCAATGTGAACTTGAGAAAAGGTGAATCTGTTCAATCCCTCAGTGTTTCTATTTTGATATGCAGGCTTTGCACACGTTCAGTGGATATCAACACAGACAGGCTTTGTCGGTTAGAAATGTAAGGAAATCACAGAAATTCCTGCACATCCGTCTCCTCGTTCACACCGTCTCAGTGGGTAGTCTGTTAAAATTGCCCTGTCTGCTGGGGAGTCGTGTTTCTCATAAATGTCAGGCAGGGTGCTAAGTACAGATTGAGCTACGAGTTTTTAGTGAAGCTTAGCTAACAACATGGAGAGCAAAGCAGATACAGTGTAGATGTGAGAGAACTACAACCTGATAAGCTTGATATAGATTGATGTTGATGCCTATCTGATATAGATCTGATATCTGAGTCTCTGATATGGGAAAACAAGATTTTTTTCATAAACAACTGCTTTTCTGGGATTGTATGCTAAATGTTTTTTTTTTAATCTGAAAGATCTAAAGATTCTTTCATTCATGACTGATCAGTCAACTCCAAGTTCTTCACTATAAACTAGGATATTATTCCCACAATTTCCCAACTTAATGTTAATTTTTTATGAACTTGTAGAGCCTTGGGTGAAAGAGAAAATGATAAGAGAAAACCCCGATAGAGTGTAGTGGCAGTGCAAAATAGAACTTGAAGAAGACAGCAGTACTGAAAACCTGATAAATTAGTAATCTGACATTTTTACTGTAGTTTTACTAGCATTTTTCAAAAGCCAAGATTCCCCTGAAGGTAGAAAAATTCTTATGCACTGAATGAGAGCTAAATACCCAAGTGAAAGACTTTTCCTGGTTATTGGGCGACGTATGTCAGGTTAGACCACAGCCTGTTTTGTGCTCTGCCTCAATTTTTGTTTGAGACAAACTCAAGTTTGTCAGGACAGTCAGCTTCAATATTAAAGACCGTGGCATCTCTACAGAGACAAAGATGCAATGGTGTTTAGGTAGTTGTTCTATCTGAAGGAATAAATGGTGAATTAAAGCCCAATTTAATTTTTAACTGTCTTGATACTTAAGGTAAAAAATCTTTAAAATTATATAAATCGTCTAATTACAGTATGCCCAAGCACAATAGAAGCATACCTGGATAGAAAAACGAAATAAACCACACATTTCTTTATGCATTGGGATCATATTGACAGAAAATGGAACAAAGGCAGTCAACATCTAAAGAAGAGCTTTGAATGTCCTGGAGAACTATTCCTGAAGACTACTCAAAGAAATAACAAGAAAGCTGGTCTAAGAGACAATAAAGAAATAAGGGCTGGCTCAAGACTTTTGCACAGTAATGTTTACCCCGTTACTAATTCTACTGAATATCAAAAAATATCCAGTAGTTTAACTGAAGTAGTATATTGAAACATGTAATTTTAATAACAATTAAGGATTTTTCAATTAAGTTGTTGGTGTTTTAAATTTACAGTCATGAGGATCATAAACATGTCTCATCCCAGTTGGTGGTTTTTCAGAGTGGCCGTATGTAATTAGAAAACTAGCTGAGAAACAGCTGAACTTCTTAACAAAGCCTTCAATTCAGAGAACTACTCAGGGATTAGGATCTGTGCTGGTAGACAGGGAAGCTGGAAATGTCCCACTGTTATTGATTTGATAATTGATCATTTTTCTTGTCATGCAAAACATACTCATTACAATGACAGGATTGTCCAAGAAGGAGAAAGATATTTTTGTCCTTTCATTTTAGATGTTTAATCTTCCACAGTCGTCCACAGCACTCCCTCCTGCAATAACAATTCATCATCTATACAAGTTTGGGTGTGAGCAGCAGTAGCTGTTACACTCCGTCACTCAATGTTTTGAGTCATTAACAACAAAAGCTAGACTGCCTTCTGTCATTACTTATAAATCTCTTCACAAAACACACATTCAGCCTCAGCGCACACAAAAAATCATTCAACTAAAAAAAAGTACAGAATAATTTATAGTTGCTAAGCAGGACTATATGTAAATTATTAACATTTCATATTGACAGAAAGCATAATGTGTTTTTCCTAAATAAAAGGGAGAGACATTGACCTTTGCAGTCACCCTTCCTGTGCAGTCGCTTACTGCTCCAGCCCTCTTGTCAATTCTCAGTCATCCCATTGTTTGACAGGTAAGTCCTGCTGTACCTTGTCTAATTTCACTTCTCTTGACAATGTGCAGCAGGGCCCTGAACTCAGTCGGTTTTGATTTAACTCTGGGTTTCACCTTTTTTTCTTTACCATCTACTGGCCTATAAAGAAAAAAAAACCCTATAATTCTCTCACTAGACAAATGCATTGTTTTTCACTTTTATTTAACCTTTGGTACAGGTAGCAGCCATTTTTAAGAAAAGCTGGCCAAGACGGCATTTCACTTTTATAGCCCGACACAACATTAGGAAAGACTGCACAATAATGAGTCCCAAAGTACAGAGAAACAATAGTCAGCAAAAAAATAAAAACCACACACACTCAGCATTTAACTTATTCAGCATTGTTTCCAATTCACATTCCACGTTTTTATTCAAATAATTTAAATTCCCTTTATAGAAAGCCCATTTAAAGGTCCATACTTTTAATTCTTGAATGCATTAGAACCATATTGTACGTACATATATAGTTACCGTCATCTGCTCCCTTGTCACAAGGGGTCCACAGCAGGTTCCTCCGTATGTTTGACTTGACAGATGTTTTAGACCAGATGCCTTTCCTGGCGCAGCCACAAAAAGGATTTGTTCCCCCACCTTGCCGCCTTTTGTTTGCCAATCAGATGTGTAAACCACTACACTATTGAGCCACTTGCTGTACAAGTCATTTACAAGATATGAATCAATCTGTCTGTAATAATCTGCTTTAGATCCTCTACCTTTACCACAACACCCTCTTTAAGCCAACTTTTTTTCTGATTGGCCATCTCTCACAAATAGAGGGTTTGAACAGCAGCTGGGTGGAGCAGCTGTTTACGCAGCCAAAGCCGTGTGCCTGAGGCGATGGTAGCCACTCTCACATCATATAGTAGCAGGAGTATAAAAAGCAAAGCTTGAGTGCTATGCCCTTTTTTGGTGTGTTTACGTATAATGCTGAGCTGATTGATTTACATCTATAATAGTATTCATAGCCATGAAATAAAGAAAAGCATTATAGCTTATCTGTCAAATACCTCTAGTGGCTGAAGGTGAAAGCCCCCCCCCCATCATCTCTCTCTTTGCACTAGAGAAACAATGGATCTGTCTGGATTTAAGACAAGACTGGAAGATTAATTTTAATAGCTTTTACACTCAGTAAACTACAGAGGAAACTGGAACACTTTTTTTTAAATAACACTCAGTTAAACTAATAAGCTTTTGGCATTTGTAGAAAACAATGAAAGGCTGATGTCATGTATACCAGTATCCGATTTATTTTGTTCTTGTTGTCATCTATAATTACTGCCACGGGGTTTTTCACAAAAACCAACCCCTAAAAAAGATCATAAAATATAGTTTGAACTTATCTGAAAAAACAAAAAAACAAAGCAAAAATCTCGCAGGCCTCAGGAGCTACACAGCGATATGTCTCTGAAGACGCATTTTATATCACTGTCATTTTTAACTTGGATATATATTAAAGACTTTTATATCTGCAGGTGTTCGTAAGCAAGTTTGTGTGAATACCTGAGATAACATCATGACTCAAAATGAATAATGCACCACACTTCTGAGCTCTATATAAAAAAAAAGAAAGAAAAGAAATAAAATTATGCAGTCAGGCAGGTTTTGCCCGGCGGTACACTGCCATGGATCACAGACTCCAAGATTTATATGGTGTCCTCATAACAAATTGGATTTTCTTGACTTAGTTTGTATGCATATTGCTTTAGAGCAGCTTGAAATAATAGAGGCCACCATGCGTGCAAGGCCGAGACGTCCACCTCAGCAGAAGCGCTGAAAAATCGAGGAGGGAGGCTTGAGAGGAGACTGGGGAGTCTCTCCGTCCATCATCCTGTCTGATGAGACAGAGTGGACACAGGCAAAGTGTAGTGGGTTGTGAGAAGATTGTGTGTGTGTGTTTGTGTACTCGTGGACTGAGAATCAGACAGAAAGAGAAGTGCAGATATCAGGTAAAGCACTCAGCTCCTGGCCTAGACCGTCAGTGGTTTTAGTCCACATGCTGTCAGCACTGAGAGTCAAATTTGACGCAAACTTTAGCTGTGATGCTATTATAGCTTCACACATGTTAGGGCAAATACCGCTTTTTCGGAATACATTTCATAAAGGTCAAATTTTAATTCCTCAGACTAGAAAACTATGGCTCAATAGAATACGTGACAGGATAAAATCATTGAGGATTTAAGTGTTTTGCTATAGATCAGTAGCAGTCTGAGACAAAGGTAAACCTCCCTCCCCACAAAGGCTAGACATGATTTCCAAATCCATCCTTCTGCAAGATGTCATATCTACACTGCACTTGCTATGGCTGGATGCACACAACAAATAGATGTTAGGATGTCACTAAGCTCACTGAAAAACTGACAATGAGAGAATTACTAGCAACATATCAAACACAATTTTCTCTAAAAATGTGGAGCATCTTAAAATGCTATTAAATGGTGGGATCAGTAATGTAAACAATACAATATTTCTATTTTTGTCATGATTATTTAAAAGAAAAAAAGGATGTGGAAATGAGTCCTGAGTGAAATGAGTGTCCAGGGTGTCCCTGTAAAAATGCTTATATGCTCAGCACACTTAAAGCTCCTATAAAAAGAACTTGTGTCAAATGGCAAAGAGAAAATAACTAACTGGCATCTGAATCTGCAGCTCAGCTCATCTCAAAAGAGTTTTATCAGGACGTACAGTTTATTGTTTGGTTGTTCAGCTTGTTTACTTCACTCTTACTACCTTGAGTGTCACTTCCACTCCAGGCCGGGGGGGGGGG
>VUQR01010924.1:0-23756 GCA_015108515.1 Hemichromis elongatus | reverse complement strand
GGTGCGTATAGTGCAAACATACATAATGATATTTGTAGAAAGAAAGCCGCAGCTGACCATAGGTTAAACCCAACTGATACTGTAGCTATTCCTGTCAAGCTTTCTCATGTGACACTGGTGCATTTTACAGAGATAATATTGGAAATTTTAATAAGATTGGAAGCAAAACAAACAAGGCTTCTTCTTTTCAGCCACTGGCTGAAAAAATTATGTTCTCTGGCAGATTTGGTTATTTAATTATTCCAGTTTATTTATTTTTCAGGCAAAAATCCCACCAAATGATCTTAGCATGAATTTGAAGACTATAAACACGACTGTGGTAAAAGGAAACCAACTTTATTAGACCTGGGTCATTATTCTTTCATCCTAAAGTGCATCCTTAATTTCTTGAGCGTGCATACTTAAAATATTGTTAAAACTATGACTTTTAGGATATTGACTAGCTTATAATGTGTCTGGTCATTTACCACAAAGACTGCTTGTAACTCTCTCTGCTCTCGGGAGAAAGGAAATGCATAAACTGGTACCTAAATAGTCCATTTTTTTGTATTTCCAGTGGCCTGAGTTTAACAATGATTAACTGACATGTGCTAACGGAGCAGTGTCAATGAGCAAACCTTAATGCGATCCAAATCACGAGCTCAATGTGACTTTAGTGACTTTTATTCTAAATGAAACGCTCAAAGAAAGCCCAGTCCTAATCAATGAACTCATAATTTTAGTGTATCATGAGGTGGAGTATTAATCATCTCCCCGAATCAAAGCCGAGAGTAAGCTTCAGTGCGGCAATATTAAGTTTCAGAAGCAACTGCTGTCTTCACCTTTGACAGAGAAGCTCTCATGACTGCCAGCTTTCTCAAAGTTACACATCAGCAGCGAGGAGCGTTGATGCTTAAACTGAATCACAGTGTCTGGACCTCTGTTACCATCTGACAAGATTCATCCAAAGCTGGACACTTTGCACATTTGGCCTTTTTAATTACATTGTTTATTATGTATTGTTTGCTTTGTTTCTGTTTAAGATAACAGCTGCAAGTACCAACAACGGTAATTATTTTCCTTTCAGAACTATAACAAAAGCCATACCACACTGTCCCTTGTTGGCGACAATTAATTAAACAGTTTTGACCACTGCCTTCACAAAAGACATGCCACTTGTGCACAGGCTTATCCCTAAATGTTCAACAGTTTGTAATAGGGTGTATTTCAATTAGCGCTCTTATTTTAAGGCTTCCTGTGGGGGCACGTTTCTCTCACCGCAGAGGTTTGATAACAAGGTTCTGTGGATCTCAGGGAAGCCCCTTCCCCACCCTCACAAATCGCTGTTGTCATCAAATAACTGGGATGCCATTGTGACAGTAGAATCTGAGAGGCATGTGTCAGCATATCATAGGCTTCACAAATAGTGGGAGCTGTTAAGAACAAGGTACCGCCTACAGCTCACAATCAGACCGGCCTCCTGGGGTTGACATATAGATCAGAGGTAATTTATATATCACCATCTGTGTGGCACAAACAAAGGGGCATCGATGGAACAGATACGATAACTCAATGTGACTTAAAAGAGCCTACCAGCTATGAAAGCTGCATAATCCAAATTTTTATGGCTCTGGAGGAAGCCTAAAAAAAGCCCTCAGTTTCAGCATGATCCTCGTCTGTCTAGATTCTAAAAGATCCAAAAGAGAGTCTAATGAAAATGACTACAAGCTGATTCTTTGAAAATAAAAGAGTCTGGATGTGTGAGTGATATTACAGTGACTAAACTTCAGGACTGCAGTTATAACCAATTTTTCTCCAACAAGACATCTAACATTATGGAAGAGTTACATTACAATGGCTGGAGAGGTACAGTGGCTTCACTTTTTCTGACATCCTTCTGCTTTCCTTTAATTTGTGTATAAAATTAAAATTTATTAGCAGACGTCTGAAACTTGCCTGACTTATGAAATACGTCACAGCTAACAAGCATTAACTTGCTAAATATAGCAGCTCATTCTGCAATTCACTGCAACTTTGATGTCAAACTAAGAATTATTAACGGTGACGAATTACAGAAGAATGGAAATAAGAGGGTGCTGGAGCAAAAATATGTACTGTAAATCACCTTGGTTAAACTACAAAAACAATTATCTGTTATGTCAAGCAAGAGTTATTTGTAATCTTATTAAATTTCGCATTTAGACAGCAGATTAACAATAACTAGAAATTATGCCAATTACAATATATCCAACCACTGATACAAACTCTATAAGTGCAAATCAGAAAAAGTCACCTAAATTTCTCCTGAGATTCAAACATAAATAAAAAAATAAAGCCTCGTAAAGAAGTGTAAAAAAAAAAAACGTAGCGATTGGGTCAGTCTCGTTATTGCCCACGCAACACCAGGGTCACAAAGCTTCAACAGACAATAAGAATGCGTGCGCGGTCAAACCGCCACGATAGATTTTCCCACCACACCAACATGCAAGCTGCCATATCGTTTACAAGGATATCTGCTGTGCATAACCACACAGAGCAGCTACACCGTAAGCAATCTGCGTCAAACAACTAAAATAGTAATCGCAGAGGGTGGATTGCGTGTGAGCACAACTTACTGAAACTCTTCTCCCCCAGGCAAAAGAATATAACCATACAAAGTCAAAACAACGGCGACTGATTGTGTGTGTTTGAGGGGTGGGGGGGCTTGTGGAGAAATCCAAAAGGTATGATGGATGGATGACAATGAGCAGGGCATGCGTTATCAAACGACATGATACTGTTCAGCTTTTTTTTTCTTTTTTTCTTTGCCCTTGCACCTGCAGACAGGTCTCATTGAGATTCGCCTCATCAAGAGTCACGTCGACAGGTGCGCCGTGACCGCGGGGTGCAGCGTGCAACCTGCGGCAACTTCCACAATCATTAATCATGCATATGCGAAAGCAAAGTTAACCATCGGGAATGCAATAAAAAAAAAAAAAAACTTCCCTAATAATCCCACTCGGATAGGCGATTTCATTAATTAACGAGCCGTATGCTGCCTGTGAATGCGTTAATTGGCGACAGGAGAATGTGAAGTGTATGATGTGAATTGGTTCTATCTGTCCGCACCGATGAAATTTTCTTTACTTACAGTTCTCAAGAACTGGATCTCATCTTCCCCTTCTCCGCCCTCAGCCATGGCTGTGAAGGAGCCTGCTTAGACTCTGGAAGCCACCACTGACTGCTGGCAGAAACGCGATGCTGTGCTTCTCAAGCCGATATTAGCAGAGAGCTCATCCACAGCCATATAGGGCAGCCCGGCCGAGCCCCCCTCCACTCCTCTCCTTCCTACTCCTCATCCACTCTTCCTCCTCCTTTCCCTCCCCCCGTTCCCCCTCTGCCCCCCGACGCCTAGCAGCAGCAGTGCGGATCAGCGGACGGACGGGGCATCAGGGGACGAGCTCCTGGTGGTGGTCGGGGTGATGATGATGATGGCAGCTGATGCTCTAGTGCTTACGAGGATGGATCCTTGTGCTAAAATAGCAATACTTTTAAAATGTTTGCGGTTGGGTCTCAGTCCCTGTCGGATAATGACGCATGCTGGTCTTGACTGGCAGCAGTGGAGCTGAATACAAAGTTAAGAATGTCCCCGTGCCTCTGTCTGCACCTCCATCCTCTCCCCGTCTCCGACGCTTAACAGTTTTGTCTAAAATCTGGAGGCTGGTGCAAATTTAGTTAAGAGAAATGCTCTGCAATTTATAACTTAAAAGTGTAAAAAAAAAAAAAAGTATAAAGAAGATAAGAAGTTTCTGAAGGAACTTCATATCTTCTGTGCTGTAGACAGATATTAGACTACGTTTTCATAACGTGGAATCCCTTTAGAAGCTTTAAAAAACCCCTTTTTACTTGTTTCATGTTGAACATAACCAAAGTGTTGCTTTATTACATGCTTACATGCCTGCTTTTATGTGAGAAAAAATTTAAAATATAATATATTGTTCTTTTAAATGTAGTCAAAATGTTTTCGGGAAAAAAATCTAATTTGATTCTAACATATTTATTGTATAAAAGTTGTCTGGGTGTAAAATATTTCACTCACATTATAACTGATACAGTGCAGATTAAATGCTAAAAAAACACACACACACACAAAACAAATAACTTGATATTAAAAATTAAAGATTGCTGCTTGTGAGTCCAAATATGTGACGTCAAATTTGACTTCCAAGCACTTGACATCCGTCTCTATGCTAGGTAAAGCATGTACAGCATTAGTCAGGTGTACGTCATGTGTGTTTTTTTTTTTAAAGTTATCATTAGAAAACGCACTCCACATCATGCCAAGACATGACTGACATCTAGTGGTCATCTTGTAAGGTGGCTGTACATTTTATGATAGATGGTATGTTTACTTGTTTTCACATTATGGCTCACAACAAAAGAACAAAGGACAGTATCAGCAAGAAAATCCTCCTGTTTCCTCATACAGTTTAAAATGAACTCTCTGTCACTTTTACCGACTCTTTGTACAAGTTGTGCAGCTTTATTTACACATTTTCCCATTTTGTTCCAATTGTACAATCCTTCTCATTTCCATTCCGTTCAGTGTCTGTTTGACTGTCTTTGACTTGCTTGTCTGGCCCAGTGTCTTTATGAAAGAGATCTGAGGCCTTTCTTTACCATTAGACTATCCATGATTTGTAATGAGTACAGCGTAATCTAAAAAATGGTTCTGATTTTGTGGGCAGGTCTGAAGAGATAACGACATTGGCTTGCATGTGCATGTATTAATATCACATAAGAGGAGACTGAAATCACTTCACGGCCGCTGTTGTTCGACATTATCTTTGACGCCCTGTTGTGCCATTTTTGCGTAATCAAATTCATAAGCATCCATCTTCTTTGTCTGCTTTGTCAGGCGTTATGAAGAGCGGTTTGTTTTCTGTAAATGTTTCTGTAATCCATCAAACACAGCTGGCCAGTAGTCAGATTAGCCTGACCAATGTCCAGTTTGGCGTGGAAAACAGTTGGCCTAAATAGAGTCTGTGATCACTGGACTTCTGCAGGGGCAGATGTGAGTTAAATAATGCAAGTTAAAACTGAGATAAATCAGAAAATTTGGCATTAACACACAACTTCAACTAACAAGAAGCAGCAGAATTTCTCTGGGGTTTACTCCGAGGTGATGAAATGCAATTAAATACTGAACAAGTGGGATTTTAGGACTGTAAAAATGGTGTAAAACAGCATGACCCAATATAAAATAATTATGCAATTCATGTTTTTTTTCTTAATTTATAATAGCAAATGCATTTTTCTTTTTACACAACATTATTATTAATTTTACTTCAATTTAAAAATCATTCAAGTTTTTATATGTATGTTGTGCCGTGGCGCATAGCTCTGTGCTTCACAAGGTTTAATCAATACACCAACTTTTAACCCTAAAGTGATAGACTAGTACAGATATTCTCCTGCAAAACTCTGCAATGGCTATTTTGTCTTTCTTTAAGTATAGTTTGAATTCAAGATTACAATAAGTCTAAATCCCCACTGGGCCTGCCATCTGTTCAGCATCCTTCTGTCACTACCTGTCAGGCATCAGGGAATTAGTGGTAGTGATCTTTAGCTGATCAGCCAATGGAATTTGTCAGAATTTCTGGCTTGCACCAGTGACTGGCTGACCCTGATTATCAGTGGGCGTGGAGTTGTCGGTTACCTGAACGTCACAGTAAGTACAGCTGAGTACAACAGAAGGGTGACCTGGTGCTAAGGAGAGATACTACAGATCGCTACAAGTAAGTGGACATTTCAAATGTTTTCATCCTTTTATCCTTTTTTTTTAAGGATTGCAAACATTAATTAGTCATTTAAAAAAACATTCTTCCTTTCAAAATCAGAGACAATGAATATATATAAAAAAAATTAGCAAAAAATAATGAACTTATTGTTAGAGTAAGTAACTCTAAGTCTATACAAGTTCAAGTACTTATTTAAATGGTCTGAAATAAACATTTCTCTGTTTCTTTTTGTAGCAGACCCAGTGGTTGGTCACTGATTATCTACAGTATTAAAAAAAAAAAAACATGCAGAGGACTTATAGTAACTCACACCTCTACAGACCCACCAAAGAGAGGATCTGCTTGAGTCGACCCCCCTGCAGGAGCCTATCTTCCCCCTCTAAAACCCCCGCCAACTTCCAACAGAAACTATTCTCTAAGTGCTGGGAGGAGGGTCCAGCTGAAACAGCAATGCTTGTCCACGCAGACAAATCTCGCCTCACAGTCTATAAAGAAACCCTCAAAGCATTGGATGACTTATCTGTGATCTGCTGGCTTACAGATTTTTTACTGTTGTGTTCAGATTGCCAGGCGTTCATGAGCATGGGCAACCAACTGGGAACCAAACCTAAGCCAAATTGTCACAGTTGCACAAAAACTTGGGAAGCTTTATCAAACTCCCCCAAAGTCCAGATATCTTGGAAGAGAAGAAGAAGATCTGAGGGGCTTGTTTACACCTGTGACCTTCAGGATAACCTCAAGATAGTGTCCGGGACTCCACGGGCACCTCTAAAAGCAAGGAGACTGAGAAAACTCCAGAGGTTGAGGTCTTCTTCCTTTGGGGAGTGGGATTTTGAAGAAGAGAGACCTATCATTTACACTCCCACGGTAAGAAGAAAGAAAATTATTAGGAAAGGAAGAGATGACATAAATACTTTAACACAGGAGCAAAGGCCACCATGGAGAGTAAAGTTGCCTAATACTTCTTCTGAAAGCTTTTCTAGATCAAAGAGAAAAACCGTCCATCTCTCTCCCAGACACAATATCTCAGAAGAGGAAAAATATACTGACTCAGACACTGACCTTTCTGAATATGACAATGAGATGTACTCAATGTTTTTAACCAACACTAGAATGGAAGCAAAGAGTAACAAGACTGCAAGCCAAAAACAAGATGAAGAGAAAGCAGGCAAGAAGTCCTCTCAGCAGAGACTTGAGGTGATGGGGCAGAGAGCTGCAGCTCGGCGAGTAATGGGCAAGACTGAGGAGGTGGAAGGAATAATACGCCGAGTGAGTCTCACCAGTTCCGACTGGAGCAAGGATTTTCATGAAGGGGAAGAAGAACCTCACTTTTTCTCAGATGGATGGAAGAGAGAGGTGTCACCGCAGAAAAGTTGCAGAGCTGAATTCAGTACTCAGTCCCCGCCGGAGGACCAGACCAGGGAGTCCAGTGAAGACATACCTCTGTTTGTTGAGGAGCTTTGTGCTCTGGGTGATGCTCTGAGACAGAGTCTGCAGCAGGCCCTGAGGATGGAGGGATCAAAAGCAGAGACGGAAGGCTTTAAAGAGCCCAAGGAGACTTTTTGTGAACAGAGCCACACAACAGCAAAGTCTCTGAATCCACCATCATCTCCTCTCCTCATCACCACTGTTGTACCAAACAGTGCCTCCTCACATCCTCTTTCAGCAGGTGGAAAAATCTCCCCTACGCCCTCTCTGTCTGAAATCCTGGAGGTTTCTCCAAATACATCAAGCTTAGAAACACTGTCCCACATGCTGTCGCCTATGCTCATGTCCAGACTGAGCACCACTGATCAACAAGCAGAAACATCACACAGAGTTTGGACTGAACCACTAGAAGACACCGTAAATATTTGTGGGGCTAGAGACTGTGAGCGCGCCAGAGGAAGTGATCACAGGGACACTCAGGAGCAGTTTACAGAGAAGGATTATCTCCTCTCTTCAGGTAAAAATGTTACCAAAAAACAACAATTCAGATTGATGGAGGCTAACACATGGTAGGTCATTGTGGTGATATGATAATCTTACCAAAAACTCAGATTTCCGTAATAACTGGTGGAAGCACATTAGAATAAACCGATGGTAGATGGTGGAATTATGACTATTTTTTGGTATTTATATCTTGACATTGAAAAAACCAAATATGTTGTTTTATTGGTAGTACAACATAATTTATATAATATAAAAACTCCCTAAAAACAACTGAAATGCATTAAAAGGTACATAAGGGACTATATGAAGCTATGCTGTTGGATGCCAACTTGCTGTGCACAAATTAGACTTTCATTTCCCATGTTACCCATTCCTTTGGAAGTGTTGTTATGAACTGAATGAATAATGGGTACAGTTGTTGTAAGTAGCTGATTGCTGGCTGGAGCTGATAGGTAAACAGGGCCATAGCTGGGCTTGATCCAGGAAAATTAAATGGCAGAAAGCTGGGTGAGGAAACTGTTACACTAACAAAGATGTTATGGAGATATTCGTGACGCATTAAAATAAAGAATTACTTGGATATCATAAATATCATAAATCAAGGAACATAGTCTATAACTTTAGGCTGTTAATAGTCCTTATCCTTAGTGTTAGTGCAGTTTATAATAAGAAGAGACAAGCCAGGTTTTTAATACGGCAGCACAGTAATATTCAATCACAGTCTTAACCGTTTTACTACTAACTATAGAGGTGGGTGTGGTGTGGGGCTGAGGAGTTAAAGCTTTGATGTATTGCAGTTCATCCTCAAAAGCATGTAATCTGTAGCTTCCATGAATCATGTCAACTAGAAATTAAACTATTTTAAAAAGTCATAGCGTAGACGTCACGCTGAGCTCTCTCTAGGATGATCTTCCACCTTTCGTGGTCATTAAACATAAAGTGCTATAAGCTGACTAAAATACCATCAGAAATTTCTCAGCAGGAGTAAAGTGTGTGTGTGTGTGTGCGTGTGTCTGTGCAAGAGCGTGAGTTTAACTATTAGTAGTTGATTAGTGAAGTGAACATCAGAGGAAGAGCTGACGGTGTTAGAAGTGGTACATGGCGACGCCTGACTGTCACATATAAACATTGATTAAAGCACTCTGATATAAATGCTCTAAATGAAGTCTTTGTGCAATCTCATCTGCTGCTGTAGTTTTCTCTGGGTCGCTGAACACACACGCACATCGACCCACATCAGATCTAAAGGATGTGTGGTAGTCTGTGAATAATGACTCCTTGCTGCTCTGACATTCCACCATAACTGAGTAAGCGTGTGTTCAGTCAGGCACAAAGTACAGGAGAGCACCTGATTTTGGACACACTTCTAATCGCAGATGTGTTCTGACTGAAATGTCCCATAAAACAGCTTTTTGAACACAAGTTCGGAGTCAGTATCAAACCTTTGCCATCCTTCTCCACCAGGTTTAAAATAAGTATTCAGTGATAAACAATGTGAATTAAAATTTTTTTAGCCTAATTTAAAACAGAAAGAAAACAAGGAGGAGAAAATTAAAAATGAAAACACAAGGTAGTCTCTGTCAGGACGGAAATATATAAAGTCAAGTGAAAAAGAAAGTGTAGTTTCTATGAGCACGGCATACTCTTGTCTTAGGGTGATTTTGCTGTCCTCTCCTGGGAAGCCTGGGGCTGTCATTAAAGTTTTCCAACTGTTAATAATCTTCTTCATCATGGAACGATTCATTTCAAATTGTTTGAAAATGTTCTTATAACCCTTCCCAGTATGGTGGCCAGCAGCAATTGCTAATATGTTTCCTCTCTTGCATTGTGTTAACACACACCTGAATGCTAAATCTGCTGTGACAGAGGTGGTCACACTTATTGATTATTAGTAAACCAACTGCATGTTGCATTCGCATCAGCAGTAGCTGCAAAATAAAACAATTTATAAATAAAAATCGGGGGAAGATCCATCTGTCCATCCATCCATCCGTCCATTTTCTTATCTGCTTAAGCAATTTATAAGCTAGAGCTACACCCTCAACAGATCTCTAGTCTCTCATTGTGCATAATTTTGTATTAGATTTTATATGCAAATCATTTGGAGACAAAATTCAAATGTTGTAGATGTTTTTAGATACTGAAACGTTATCAGCGACTTTTAATCAGAGTGTGTCCACGGCAAACTTCTTTGATGTTTGTAAGGCGAGAGATGAAGATGAGATGATGATGAGATGCAAAGACGGAGCATTTTCACAGAGTTCAACTGATTCCAAATTGTTTTAATCCTCTTTCAGTAAATGGTTTATAGCAGGAAGCTGCAGGTTTTTTCACTTTGAAGTCAAACTGTGCAGCCAAATGGGCTTCAAGCCAGTTTTTTTGAAACTAAGAACTGACTGTGCGGTGTATATATACAGACATTGTAGATTTCAATTATTTTAACAAACGTCTTCAGGGAAATAAAAAGGGAAAAGCTTGAACTCATTTGTACATGGAAATACTTGTTAATAAATGCATGTTTAGCAGAGTCGAGCATTCCCTCAGATCAGCAGAGAGTCTGTTGTCTCGTCTCATTTTTGTATAAAAGTGTTCAGACCATGCAGGGCTGCTGGCTGCCCAAATAGGATTAATGCTCTAAGCTTTGTGAAATACAACCAATCTGTAGAGGACGACGATTAGAGAGAGGAGAAGAAAGACATTCAGAACCTTCTGGGGGGTTATCCTCATAAATCCAGTTTTCTGTTCGGTGTGGTCAAACTCGGGGCCGATAGCACATTTCTATAAGCGGTTTAATGTTCTAGAACGGTTATGTGTCCTCTGAAAGTGACACAAGTGTTTCTGTTAGCATTTTTATCTGAAATTATACTCATACACATTTACTACAGTAAAGCGATCATTAATGCAATTTTGAGATATTTATACTGTGCATTACTGTTTTGCTTTGTTTTGGGGGGGGGTTTTGCCCAGTTTTGATTCTACCTATTATTTACTTTTATCTCCACTATATTGTATGTTTTATCTTATGTTTAATGACTTTACAGGTTGAGATTTTGCAAAAAGAGCATATAAAAATATATAAAATAATAATATCAACAATAAAAATATTAATAATAATAGTTATATATAATAATTGATATAATAATCAGTCTCAACTAAACTAAGTACAACAGTAAATTACATTTTCCACTAATATATCAGACAATGTAATGTTTTTCTGCCCTGAGCACCCCCACTTTTTAATTTTAGGTACATTTGATTGATTATTTTCTAATGAACATTTTAAATGTTGGTTTTTACCTGTAATGGGTTTTTCACTGTTTTGGATCAGTATTTTTAATTCTACCTTAACCACTGGCTTAATCGCCACTCTTCATGTGGGAAATTAATGTAAACACACACAGCTGCCTTTTACTAAATGTGCTATTTTTCCTTTCCTCACAAGTTTGTGAGGAACATTATTAGATTGACCACATTGGGCTAAAAACCCTTCAACGTGGCAGTTTTGGCTATATACTGAAAAGCCTTCGCCATGTTGTAAAAACTCTGGAAGATGTTTTAATTTAAACCTTCTCTTCTTCTCCAGACCCGTTTTAATGGTTGTTGAACTAGCTCATTTGCATAAAAGAATGACATTTTTTTTTATGAAATGCCAAAGGTTAATGTAAGATTTCTTAGCTGAAGTTCCTTGTTACATCCTCATGGTGACACTAAAGCTTAACATGCAGCATTTGCCGGTGGTGGGGAAAATTAGTTGGGCTTCAACTTTTAAAATGAGCTTTCTACCTGTGATATTTTACCTCGTAAAGGACCTACCATAAACTAAGACAGGCTAATCTGCTTTCAAAACTAATACTAGGTATATTAGAAGTTGGTAGGCCATGCTTTTTAAAAAAAAATTCTCTTCTCTCCAGACGAAGCTCTGCAGAGGCAGGAGGAGATCTGGCAGCAGGAGATCGAGGAGTCTCTCTCTATCTGCAGGTCACTTTCCCATCCATCCAGACCCAAACACATTGATTTCCTGCGCATCACTGCCCCTGATGATGACATCACTGACACACCCACACCTGTGCCCCAGGATCTGACAGTGAGTAGAATAAAAAGTATATGCTTTGAGCTCATCTCAAAGCACAGACTTTTAGATTGTAAAAATGGATGATGGGGTGATGGAGCAGTTGAAACAGCAGCCACTGTTGCAAAGTAGCAATGGCATTGGTATGTCAACTGTAAGCTTGAGAGCAGGTGTTCTGTATATGGCATTAGGTGAGTGAGGCATGTAAGCACAGAGCTCTACTAGTTCAGAAAGGCTGTGCTCTATAGCAAAAAACCTCAATTGCATTGAGAGTGCAGTTAACTGCTGTGATTAACGGCTCATGCAAAAGCAGCTTTTCCCAGAACGTAATTTAATTTTAATATACTGCACACACTCTTCTTTCTGCATGTGTGAAAAGTTACAGAAAGTCTAAGTGACATTATTGTGATGCCTTAATCTAATTTCAGTGCCGTTGTTCTCTGTAAAACCTTCCTGAAATAAGTCCCTATCTGCATCAGTCAGTGCTGCATCACTATGACAATGACCTTGTCCTTGCTTCACAATCGTGTAAGTCCTGGCTTCATGCGCCAATCCAGCCCTACAAAGAGCACTGTGTTCCCTGTAGCTGCGTAACAGAAGGGATTTAACGCAACTTTGTTAGCCCATTGTAGGAGAGATGATAAGCACTAATAAATTGAATACACCCTTCCTCTGTTGTGCGTTCATGATTGACTTTGCTGAATACATTTGAAGTTTTGATGATTTTTTTTTTGGCACTTTGAATCTTTATTTGACAGTAGAAAAAGAAAAGAGGAAAGCAGAGGCAGGAAGGAAATGGTCTGGGACAGACGCAAACCCAGTCTCCAGCAGTAGCCTTTGGCATCTGGGTCACATGCTTAACAAGGTGAAATATGGCAGCACCCCATGTGGTGTTTAAGGTACAGTAAAAATAAAAGCAGTTTCTAAAAGAGCTTTAACATTAAAACGCAAGCCAAAGCATGGGCTTGTGTTTTAATATTGCTGTGCTCTTCTTATACCCTTTATCTGGGACTTATCCAACTGCAGAGTCACTAATGTCACTGTGTGTGCAACCCAAGTCGCTCATTTTGAATGCTTCGCAGTTTTCAGTAAGTTTTGTGCATCCACTTGAAAGTTGAAACTGACTCAATCTTATACTTTTAGAGGATTGCAATGTAATAATTTATCTTTAGTTTTAAATATTCAGTTTAATTGTGTGATTCCCAGACGTATTGTGAGTAGGTTTATTGTTTCTGTCGTGGACGCAGTGAACCGTACCAATCAGTACAGTCCTAATTTAAATTACATCCGGGAGATTTATAACCCAGCACACACTGTAGTTCTTCTGCATGAAGCTGGATGCTTTTTAATGCAATCGCACAGGATTTTAACATGCAAACTCACATAAAGGCCACAGTGTCCCTCGCTAAATTAATGCAAAAAAAAAAAAAACACACCCTGTTAGTATTCATAAGCTTTAGTATAGCCTATTAAGACCTCACTGCACGGTGTGCAGGCATGTGTCAGACATATGGAGTATGATATCTATTAGAGAAATGTACACAGTGTAATTTGATACAGTAAAGATGTTATCACAGATGAGGTTTGTCACTAATCTGTTGCCTCTGATAACATTAAAAGTAAACATGGGTTGAACCCGAGAGCTAAGTATAACTCAAACACAAAGGAGGAAGTCTGGACTCTTATCTTGATATTTTGTATTAAGTAATCTTCCCAGTAATAATAGTAGTGAAGATATTAGAGTGATGACAGTGGTCATTACCTCTACTATCTAATATATTACCTAATTATCTAAATATACTACCTACCTGCTATTTTTTATGTATTTTGACAGCATATTTGTTTGCTGATTTAATCATATGGCTTTGGTGACTTGCTCTGCTTATTATCTTATTTTGTTTGCATCTGTGTCAGCAAGTTGAATGTTATTTAAAACCTACTTAATCAATTTATGCAAATATTTTATTTATAGGTCAAGTTTTAAACATTCAAGCGAAGACTGTCACTATTTTCATTCGTAGTTTCCCAAATCTTTAAATGAACCTTCTCTGTGGATGGATCCTGTATGCAAGTTTCAATGTGAGCTGATTAACAGTGCTGTGTAGGGGGGTTCGACCCGCTGAGATGCCCAGATTAGCCAGGCATTGCTGTGTACCTGCAGGGGAATTGAGATACCTCCCTGTAACTGTGGATTTACAGGCCAAGCATTTAGCAAGTGATCCCTGGCAGTCCTATTTACCCTCCTTCAGCTCTGGGTGTGGTGCTCCTCCATCTGTTCTGGGTGGCTTCCTTTGCCATACGGCTCACGGATGTCAGGGTGTTGTCAGAAACAGCGGCTGGACACGCCATCTGTTTCCAATTACTCTGACAATCCACAGGATGATGTCCGAGGTGCTGCTCTGTAAACTACTACAGCAGGTACAGAAGAGCTAAAGGGAAAAAGAGGGAAGAATGAGAAGCTGAAGCTGGAACTTAACTTCAAATGTGGCTGAGCTGAGTCACTCCACCACACAGAGCCATGGAGCTGAGCTTGGAAACCTTTGTTTTTCCATGACTGGATTTCTCTCTTGCCATTGGCCAGTCTGGGTGACTAACAACTACTTCCAGTTTTGGAAAATTAGCACTTTGGTAAGGCAAAAAGGCACTGTTAAAACACAGCGAGGATATGCTTGTTTCTTTTCGACAAACAGGAGCACAAAACCAGGTTGGATTTTCAGGCATAAGACTTTAATTAACTCAAACATTGCTTGTATTTGTTTATTGACTATAATCTGATGTTGCATGATACCAGAACCGCGTAACGAAGTTTTGCATGCTATACTGAAGTCTAATCATGAGCAGTCGTTTCTCTAGTACTTCCTACTCACTATATTCTGGATAACTTCACCTGTGACTTGTAGTAAATGGAGCAGCCCAAAGGCATCCTGGAAATTTTCAGGAACCTCTCTGCGGAAGAAACTGAAGACATAATGCAGGAAGTTATCGGTGGTGATCTGAAGAAAAACGGGGATGTGGACTCTACAGATGCTCTCGAGCATTCTAGTGATTTTTTGTCATATGTTATATTGCCTCATGAAGGGGAAAAGACCTCTAACTCACTGGGAAATTCAAGCTTGAGGGAAAAAGGAAATGACTCAGACATAACAGAGGAGGAGCGGAGTCATTATAAAGTAACCGAGCAGGAAAGCGTGGCTTTAAATACTGAAAAAGGCCTTCAGAAACAGAGCTTTGCAACAAATCATAATCAGAATAACCTGTCAGATAAACACAAAGTTAATGGCTGCAGCAAAGAGGGTTGTAACATATCACAGAATCCACCAGATGAATGGGCCTTGAATGAAACTCTGCAGACAAATCGTCAACACATTTCAATTGACTGCATGGATACTGATGGTGACTGCGTTGTATCCATCAGTGCCATGCAGGATACGGAAAACAGCAATGAAAATGCTCAAAGGGAACACTGCCAGGAAGATTCTGACACAATTACTTCCACTCCAGACATGGATTTTAATCCACAGCAATCTGGAAACACTGGGCCATCGAAAAGTAAACATATAGTGATAACTGTGACTCCTACAGGACCCGCCGTTGAAGAGCTGGAACAGATCTTAGATAAAGCTGAAGAGGAGGGGGAGACAAGAGTTGCAAATTCAGAGACTCCCAAATCACCCCACCATCCTCCAAGCCTAAAGGATAATTTGCCAGATATGGCAATAAAATCTGCAACTAATAATCCTCCACCTGGCTCCACCTTCAGCCGAGCCACCTTCTCCCCGAGCTCCCCCGCAGACAAGCAGATCCAGGTCCCGGCTCTCTTCGTCGGCCTTAGGGTCCTAAGGAAGGGGACTGTTGGACCAGAGCATGACACCATGGCCCACAGTAAGATATCTCCTGCAGGAGGACGAGGGGCAGATTTCACAGAGAAGCAGAAGGACACCATAATTCAAGGGAGCTTCTTGAACCAGATCTCTCATTTTCTGAGTCGGGAAAAGAGAGAAGATGAGAAAGACGAGAAGGTGGTGTTGCAGGCTGAAGGAGAGCAGAATGAAACCAGGATGAATGGAAGTGAAGATAGCCAAGAGCAGGAAAAGAAAGAACCAGAAACAAATAAAAATACAGAAGTTTCAGAATCATGTGAACATACAAAACCTTCCATGTCCAGTGCAGAGGCAGCTTTTGATGCCTTCAAGGCCTTTTTCACACCAAAGCCTTTGAAAAAGGACCCAGGAGATAAAATTGTCCTGGAGGCATTGAGGAAGAAGATAAGAAATGATAAAGATAAAACACTTTTTGAGAGAACCTCAAATAAGACTCCTGAGAAGGACCCACCTGATGAAAAAGTATGCATTAGTTCACTCTCTGATTTTTGTTACTTTTTACGATTAAATCAGGCTAAAAAATCACGAACAAAGCAATTGTTGTGAGTGTTGTGCGTACTTTTAATCACAATTCATCAGCCACTTTTACAATATAGCTGCAACTTCTGTCAGTAAATCTGTCATTAATAATATCTGTTGTCAATTTTCTTACTCACAGTTGGAGACACCGAGCCCAGGAGAAGGAGACGAACGGACTCCTGGTCGTCTACAAGCCGTGTGGCCCCCTATTAAGGAAGAAAAAGTTGGGCTGAAGTACACAGAAGCAGGTACAGACTAATATATGAATGTCAAAACTTGCCATGAAAACATTACTCCACATAAATCAACCCAGGACATTACCATTACACCTCTCCAAGTCCTTCTTTCCATGTTTATTCTTCAGTTTATCAGTGTCATACGGTTTGCTAATGCTGCCGAACAAAGTAACTCCATCTGTATTTACTATAAATAACTTTATATTAATCTTGTTGCCAATAAGTTAAAAACAGAAGGAACAAAAATAATGCTCCATTCCTCACTTTTTTAAAAAAAAAATTGCACATACAGGTTACATTTTACAGCGTATAAAATTTGCTTGTTTTTGAATATGTACAAAAACTCATCTTAGAGGCATTTTGGAAATGTGGTATCAGTTTTAACTTTTTTTTCTTAAATAGGAGTACTGATTAATTGTTTTTCATGTTAAATGATGTGAACTTTAGTGTCAAAAGAAGAAGCAGCAGTTAAAGGTAATGGTTCTGAAGTGGATTTCATAGAGTGTTTATTATGGATTGGTTTATAGTGCTACTCCTGTTCCAGCTGGGGCCTTTCCATGTGCAGTTTGCATGTTCTCCTCTGCCTGTGTGGGTTTTCTTCAAGTACTCTACTTTCCTCCCACGGAAACAATGCATGTTGGAATAACTGGTGTTTCTCAGTGGGCTTTGTGAAAGTTTCTTTTGTTGTCAGGGTGAGCGTACCCCCTCTTTGCCATGGAATAGACAGGCTTTAACCTCCTGTGACCCTGTGCTGGTTAGACTGTTAAGAAAATTTATTCACCTCACAGTAAAAAAAAAAGAATAAAATCTAAATAGAAATACTATTATTATGTGACATTCTACACATTGAATATACATGACAGAGAAGCAGCATCTAGCTGCTTTACAGTGTGGTAGATGTAACGTCAAGCTTGATTGCAAAGGTAAACAGAACTCCACCCGCAAATGTGTAAACATCTACGGTCTGACTCCATCTGTAAAAGCAGTTCCTTAAATAAACACTCTACTCTCACCGTAGTCCTTTTGGGGGGAAAAAATAGCTAAAATTGCTGAATAGTTTGTGATTATAAATCATAGTTTACTTGCAGTTTTTTAAAGGCATAATCTACTCCTGCTTGCTTTTGTATTTTAATGGATGAGTTGATAAAAGTTCTTTGTTAATCGTTATCCACTTCACAGTAATCAGTAAGATTATCAAACACTGTTTGAACAGGGACACAATCATGTGTACACACCCACATTGGATATACACGCCCTGTAGACACTGTGAGGAAGACTACAGTAAATATACTTTCTAACTGCCCTTTTACTATCTCAGTCATCCAACAGCAGATGCTGTAAATGTTTGCTTAGACAGATGCCACCCTCTATAATCTGCGAGCCTGTACTTGTTTACAGTTGGTACTCTGCTGCCATCATGTGGTTACATGTTGTATTGTTTTCGTCTTTTGTGGGTTGTAAGCAGCCACTAGTCTGACTTATGTTCACAGGAATAAAAAAAAATACTCTTACAAACTACATCTGTAATGGTTAAAAACTTTTTTCTTTTACTAGAATAGGCATTAAAATCATAAAGCTTTCTAATAAGCAGATGATGTTTGGATTTGTTTTTCTCAGCACACCAGGCTGCTCTCCTGCAGCTCAAGAGAGAATGCAAAGAGGAGCTGGAGAAGTTAAAGGTCAGTATGAGCAAGGATAAGCGATTGTATGGTAACTAATTTTTATGACTACATGAAGAAAAACATATAAAAATCCTTCGATAAATTGCTTTTGCATTGCAGTATTATCACCGCAGTCGCTGCCTGGTTCAATCCCAGTTTGGCCTGAGTCAGAGATACAAGCTTGTTTTTGTCCTCTCTCAGTTTGTTAGCAGCCCTGCGAATCTGTGAACTATCACAGAAACTTATGGTGCTCCACGGTCACATGACTGATAATGATTGTTGTATTTTGTGACATTTTCAAACAAATTTTGGTTGGAGTCTTAGAGATCTTTAACAGGTCTTGCAGATGAGGGACTGTTGTGACTTAGTGTAAATGACTTAAACACGGTTCTCTGAATTTTGCTTGAGAGATTGATGACCCCTCACGAATGCTGAAGTTCATCCTTGCAGAGCTGGCTTTAGATTTATCAATGTGAATGATATCATTATGATCATGACTGTGGTTTATTTATTTATAATTGGCCAACATTATTTATTTGCAGGAGGACTATAATCAGGAACTCTCCAGACTGAGGTTGGAAAAGGATGAAAATGTTGCACGTCTGGAGTCCAGTCTTGCTGAGCTGCAGGCCAAAGTCTCCCATGTTGGGACCCACTGTCAAGGGGAACTTAAAGACATGGCTGTGTCTACAGCAGATGACTTTCTACAAAAATCATTTCGCACCGTCTGCATTCAAACCGACCGGGAGACATTTGTCAAAACTGCTGAGGATGAAGAAGGTTCTGGGAGAACCTGTAGATGTTCTCAGCAGCAGAAGGTCGCCCCCAAAAAGTTGGACCTAGCTTCCATCAGCTTCGCTGGCGAGATCAAAGGCACACTGTCCTCATCCTCTTCACTTGTAACTCCTTGTAACTCAGAACAACCACCAGCTCCTTCTCAGGCAGCATCGCCAGCTAAATCAGATGTTTTTCTTTCTCCTCCTCCACCTCCTCCACCTCCTCCTCCTCCTCCTCCACTACCTCCACCATGTTCATCTCCACCTGCTAACCAAATGCAGCCATCAAATGACCCTCCACTACCCCCACCTCCTCCACCCATGCCAGGTTTATCGCTCGCTCCACCTCCTCCTCCAGCGTGGGGTCTTGTAGTTGATAAACCTCCCAGGAAACCGACAGTGGATCCTTCTCGACCCATGAAGCCTCTTTACTGGAACAGAATCCAGATTCAGGAAAACAAGTAGGTCCACTCGAGAAGTGCGTAAGAGCATATTCAAAGTCTGGTCCTTAAACGTTTATGCTAGGCTGCCTGCCACCTGAGCTGTGCAGCACCAGTTTCACCCACAATAGCTCTGGCACAAGAATCACTCTATATACAGACTAAGGCACAACTTCAAATCTTATGGCAGCCCGAGACAAAACATCCTGACCAACTTTTACAGAGAAGACCACACAGGCAAAACAGCAGATCTGAGAAAATGCCACGAGTTTTATGTCATGATCAGCCCACAGATCATGCTGATCTGCAGTCCCTGAGCAGTCTAAAACTGATACCATTCAGACCTGTTGCTTTTCTGGTCTCAGTCTTTAGTTTCTTCTTCACCTCATCAGTAAATGAGGGGAGGGTGAGGGACCACATGTAGGAGCACATGGAACAGAGTGGTCAGGGTGGGACAGTGCGATCGGAGACATGGAGAAAGATCCCGAAATATCAAACAATCATATGAGAGAGATATATATTCTATATTCTATTCTATTTGGACAGAAAGAGCCAATACAGCACTCATCACCCTTCGATAGCTCAGTTGGTAGAGCGGAGGACTGTAGGTGTATCCAGTGGAAATCCTTAGGTCGCTGGTTCGAATCCGGCTCGAAGGAGTGGTATTTTCACCGAATAAACGTTTAGTGAGCGCATAGTGAAAGCAAGGCCCCCCAGGCATTACCAATTAGCTTATTCGAAGTAATTCAAGTACACTGATATGTATTTGTGCCCTGATTTATCTAGCGTGTGGAAATGTACCTCGGCAGGACACTTAACAGTGGCTGATCTGTTCTAGTGTGTGATTTTTGTGAATGCCATTCTTGATTAAAAAAAGAACTACTGCACTCTTTATAGGACTAAAATCTCCAGAATAAATACTCACTGGATTTATATATTGAATCATAATAAATGAATAAATCCTACGCAGATGGCCTCATATCAGCCACTTGATGTTTTTTCCCCTTTTGTTTCGTTTTTTAACAGACTGTTGTGCTCTCTCCCGCAGTAACGACACATTATGGAATATTCTGGAAGAGCCAAACTTAATTGATCCCAGTGAGTTTGAAGATCTCTTTGCTAAAACCACCACACAGACAAAGAGGAAGCCGCTGTCGGAGACTTATGAGAAAAAAGCAAAGCCAAAGAAGGTACCTTCTGCCATCATGTTATAATTTATGCATCTTCTGGATCCTTTAACTATTGCTAAAGAAAAAGAAGACTGCAAACATTAATGACACGTGTCCACTAGAGGGGGCTGATGCATTATTGTTTACAGACTCCTTCAGATGATGAAGACCATTCAAAATCTGGGTCAAAATACAGCTATGAGATTATAAAGCGCTCTGGAAAATGCCTCCCTATACTGTCTTTTTTGTGCAGTATATAACTCAAGGTTATAGGCTCTTTATGCTATGAGTTTACTTGTATGGCAGTTTTAAAGCAAAGAGGAAATACAACAACCCAGTGACATTAATAAAATAAAAGAAGGCAGTGAAGCAAACAAGAGAAAATGGAAATGCTGGTGTCTCTGGTTACAACTGTCCAATGAAATCCTATGTTTGTTATTCTCCATTTTCACAATAGGCTCTCTACTCAGGACTCACTAATGGGTTCTACTGGTAAGGTGTTCATGGTAACCATGTATGTGTTCATTTTAGATCATTAAACTGTTGGATGGTAAACGCTCTCAGGCTGTGGGCATCCTAATATCAAGCCTCCACCTTGAGATGAAAGATATTCAGCAAGGTGAGGGCATTTCACTCACTTTCATTGTAGTGCAAGGAAACAGCGTTTTGTTACCACACTGATAACAGGTGATACTGGACTCATAATTCAGTTAAAAATTGGTACAGTACAGTAAAAGTATAGAATAGAATAGAATAGAATAGAATAGAATAGAATAGAATAGAATAGAAGCACACCATAAAACACCGTCAGTCATGGATGGGCCTCCCAGAGCCCGGACTGGCCATCCAAGCATTTTCCCACCAGTTACATTGCCTGCCAACTGTCACTGCGAGCTCCTGTCACAGAATCGCTGCACCCATTTTCACATTTTTCCAGCCAAATATAAAGATAAGAAGGGTGACTCAAGACTTTTACACAGAACTTTAAAATTACAATAAAATCAAATCAGCTTTTTAGTAAAAAATAAAAGACTGCAAAATGCAATAACCCGTCAAAATGTAAAACATGTAACAAGCTTTCGTGTAAGGGATTTTAAATCTCACAAGTCCCATCTCTGAGATAAATACAGGTTAAAAAAATAAATAAATATATCTTCACATTTTTACCGTTTTGTGGTGGAAAGCCTCTGAAATAGCGTTTAGATTCTCATCCCTGTTAAATCCTCAAAGTGTGTGTAATCATCTTTTCCATCGCATAAGAGATAGATTACAGTAGGTTGCTAAACTTGCTGGGTTTCCCAGCCAGTCTGGGAATTTGAACCTGCAGTAAACATTCAGGTAACCACAGCTCCCTGAACATAACCCTTGGTTGGACTTTAATCGTGGCGTCGCAGAGAATGTACCCTGTATTTCACTCTGAATATGAGCTGGGGGTGAATTTGAAGCAGGATTAGTGGTCCAAACGCTCACCACAATGTCAGCAAGACGGGCGATCTGCATTTCTAATCCCAAACTGAAAAACCTTTGGAGCAAGCAGTAGATTGGGTTTTCCAGGAAGAGGAGCATGAAAGCCAATTTTTTGTCAATGCGTTTTATTTTTATTTGTATTTCCACCAATATGTTTATGATATCATATTTATTGACTATCCGTCAGTGGTACAGAAGAGCAACTTCAGAAAAGCGTAGTGGCTTCCTTTCATAATCTTTAGTATGTTAAAATGTTAGTATATGATTAACTTCTCTACTCTTGTCTGCTGAACTATGACATGAGTCAAAATGGCACATTCACTATCGTTTCTGCAATAAGTGATCAATACTAGGAGAAATATTATGAGTGAAGCCTAGCAAGCATTTCTGTCTTGACAGTATACTGCCTTTGGATCTGTTTCTAACCATATAGACATGTGATTTCTATTTTCTTGCTAGTGGCAGATTTTTTTTATGTATGATCTGAGTTGGTTCTATATATGCATCACATAAATCACACCGTTTTTATCTTTCTTTTCCCTTTTCTGTGTATTTTCACTTCTAGCTATACTGACAGTGGATCACTCTGTGGTGGACCTGGAGACCATTGAAGCGCTCTATGAAAATGTACGCATTTATGCACGTAATTGTGTACGACAATTGTGTACAACAGTGAACCTTAAACTTATAAGTTGCTATCAATTTGGCAGAGAGCACAGCCGGAAGAGCTGGAGAGGATCAGGAAACACTACGAGATGTCAGAAGAAGAGGATGTTAAGCTGCTGGACAAACCTGAGCAGTGAGCGCCTCAGCAGATGTTTAGAAAGCACAGCAGTAATTTATTGTATTGGACTAAATAGACAAATACCAGAGCAAATGATTTGACAGTTCTAACAGGGATGGATAATTTCATTGCATTTTGGTCTCTCTCTGTTTATGTGATTGTGCTCCAGGTTCCTGTATGAACTGTCTCAGATTCCAGACTTTGCAGGCAGAGCTCGCTGCATCATCTTCCAGTCAGCCTTCATCGATGGGATCACCTCGATTCAACGCAAGCTCAACACTGTGTCCCATGTCTGTAAGGTGAGCTAAGCACCTTAGAGAAACCCTATTTAATCCTTGAAACTGGCAAGTAAATAATGTGACATTGATTGACGTGAACCCCATTCTTGAAACTGTTGATTATCTAGGCTCTGCTGGAGAGCGACAGTGTCAGGAAGGTGATGGGACTGGTGTTGGCTATGGGGAACCACATGAATGGAGGAAGCAGGACCAGAGGCCAGGCTGATGGCTTTGGCCTAGAAATCCTTCCAAAACTCAAAGATGTAAAGAGCAGGGTAAGGCCTTGATGCCTGTGGCTCTTTTGCATGCCTTTCAAAACTTTTATTTAAAGCATAGAGCACAGGAAGCGTGCAAAGTGTTAGGGGTAAAATTGTAAGAAAAAGGCGTCTGGACTTCTTTAGGTTGCTTGAAGACGTTTCACCTCTCATCCGAGAAGCTTCTTCAGTTCTAGGGTCAAATGGTGGAGAGTCCCATATTTAAGCCTTGTGGGAGTGTCCCTCGTAGAGGGACAATGGGCCCCTTACTGATCCTCTACCTAATCACACGAGGTGTGAAAATGGGTGTGGGTCTCAATCAGCCATGGTTTCAGGTGAACTCATTGTGAAACCTGGCCTCACCCAGTCATGTGAATTCCAGAGGACAGATGGCCCAGGATGTGAGTGGGCGTTAAGGCGTCTGGGCAGGGATCTCAGAACTGGATTATAGATGGCAGACAGTTGGTGTCGTAAACCACCGCCTCTGTTCAAAGATGGCCGTTCACAGTGGACATAGATGGCTTCTTTCAC
>VUQR01010923.1:6671-29271 GCA_015108515.1 Hemichromis elongatus | reverse complement strand
TATCGTCAGCAAGCTTGGTAGAGAAGAGCGGTAGCATGCCTGTGGCCCGTTTAAGAAACTCAGAGGTGTTAGAAGACTTGGAATCTTTTCTGTCGCATCTGTCAGATTCCACCTGCAAAGATATTATCGATCTAATCGAGTCTAATCTTCTGCTTTTTCTGACCATCCTCAGCAAACATCTGTGCTGTTTCATGATATCGTTGGGGAAGTTGATAAGCCAATAAAACAACAGGCTTATAGAGTAAATCCAACCAAGCGGATTTTGATACAACAGGAAGTTGACTACCTGGTTAAACGTGGTTTAGCTGTGCCCAGTAACAGTGCGTGGAGTTCGCCCTGTATTTTGGTACCCAAGCCAGATAACACCCCGCGTTTTTGTACTGACTTCAGAAAGGTTAAACCAAACAGTAATTCCCTCAGAATAACTATTTCATCATGTGTGTGACTAGTTTCGCTTTATCCCCTTCATAGTTGCACTTCTGTCCACTCAACTAATAAATGAAAATTAAACAAACTTGCGAATGTGCAGACAAATAAAACAATGTAGAGTGCGGTTCATGATGCCATGTAAATCACAAAAATCCATATGATGTCACAACAAAGGGGACTGGAAGGCTAATCAGTGCAGAAACAAAAAAAGAATAAATACTATGCAAACAAATGGAGAGTGTGCATTTGCAATGTGTTGCACCATTTGGATTTCAAATCAGATAGACCTTTATATTGTTGGAAATGTCAGTGCCATTCAAGAACTCTCAGAGGCTGCATTGGTTGTTTTTCTTTTTAGCAAAGTTGTTCTTGAATCTTCTCTAATCTAACTTCAGCCTTTTTCAGATCCATGTACGACAAGCTGCTGCCTCTGTGACATTTTCAAGCATGCACGTCACACTTTGTGACATTTCCTATCTGGACTTCAACAAGGAGACGAAAAGTCACCTGAAAGGACAGGAGGATGGATTCTGCTGCTCAGACAGGCATCAAAAGCCCCGGGCCTGCTGCTTTCCTGATGGATGAAGGCTGCAGGATGTTTAGTCATATCACCATTAGCCTCATTAAAGCTCACCCTTGGGTGCTGTAAACATTGAGAGGACGATTAGTCTGTGTTCAAGTCCCAGTTTAGATCCGGTGTCTGCTCTCAGTGGGTGAGGAGTCACTACACACAGCTAGTCATGAGCTTGTCCTCTGTAGTTTAGACTGGGTGGCAGTGTCATACCGACCACAGGTAAACGACATACACAAAGAATGCCTTGACCAAATTATTACCCTCTCAAAGCCTCAAAAGGAGTTTTAGTGTGTTAACGTGTTAGATAGAGCACCAAGGTCACACGATAACATATATACATAGAATGTAAATAAAAGATGGGTGTTCTTAGAAGTCTAGCCAGTGGAGCAGTGGGTTAACCCTGCATTCTTTCTAATGGCCAAAAGGGGGCAACATCTTTGTTTTTTAATAAAGACTTTTCAGGTTGTGTAAAAGCTTATGGGAGAAAGGCCCTTGGCGCTTCAGCATAAAAAAACATTTAAGACTTAGTTGCAAAAAAACATATTTGACAAGAAGAGGCGGGCCATACTGTGAAACCGTAATAACTTACCATTAGCCAACATTAGCCAACAATCGTGCACTTTCATACCAAAGATCATCCTCTGTTTTGAAATATGATATGATCAAGATTTAAAAAAACTGACTTCATAGTTTTTTTTTTATTATAATGCAACATGCGTGACTGAGGCAATAAACTTACAAAAAAAAAATTTAACAGAAGTGAGATCAGAAAGCTGCAGCTTCACCTGGAAGCTACATCCATGTTTTATACTGTATATGGTACTGAACGCAACATAATGTTTCCAGCACGTGGGTTTTCATTATCATCATGTTTGATTTTAACTCCACCCTCAGGTCGAAGTCTTACAGTTGAATTTCACTAACCACTGGATGTCACAGCAACCCAGTAAATACTATAAATAAAATAGTTGTTTGTCATTAACAGTTTGGCAGCGTTGAAGCGTTGACAAAATAATGGCTTCATTCCTCCCACAGAAAAGACTATCTGGAGGAAAGTATTGTAAAAAAGTGAAAATATTCTACATAGTCAAAACTCCTATCTGTCCTGCTACTCTGGGCATGTGGACCACCATCTAATGCAGGTCAAACACTAGGTATCTTATATAACCCCCTTTTAAAAGCCTCACTCTTGTGGACCCAACAGCAGACACTGAGACAGGCTGAAACAATTTAGATTTAGCAGCATGCTACACTCTCGATGTTCAGCTCTGCTTGGAAAAATGCAGGACTTTTACACAAATTAATTTCAGTTCAATTTATTTTTAGCTTATTGTTTCTTTTGACACCACTGAATTTACTGAAAAGGGGACATTTAAAGTAAAAAGAGTCAAAAAGCTGCTAAGTAATTGAAAGTCAAATATAATCGATTCTGTTGCGCAAACTTTACCACAAAGTTGTCTTGTAATGATAAATACAAGTCCATTCAGTCCACCAGAGAAAAAAAAACAACATCCCATTGATTTTGATCACATCAGATTTCCTATTGTGACACTCTCAGGGCAAAATGCCAAGAAGATGTCACCTAATCAAATTAAAATTAGAAGATGGTGAGTCTAAAGCTCTACTGTGCTGGTGTCAACACTGCAGTGGCTGATGTATGCACAAATGTGATGGAACAGCTTGTCAGATATCCCGAGACAACAGAAATCAATTTCTTTGTCAGTTTCCATCAGTTCCCGGTCAAATAGGCGCAGCTTTTTACCAGTCTTTTGTTTTTTTTGTCACCCCAAGCTTTGCTTTTACTAAATTCTAAATATAAAGCATTGTGTTGCATGTACAACACTGCATGACACTTTATCACTTTGCTGAAGGAAATTATCTTTGAAGTGTGCAAGGAAATAAGAAGAGGTTAAATGTCCCTTCTTCCTCTTTAGTGTTGTCAAATATTTGCTGACAGGGGACTCTTGGGGTTCGCTGTCTAACACTGTAGTGTCTTTACAAAGTAAAACAGCTTGCTTTGTGAACTGGATAACATTAAGCAGAGTTACCTGGTTAATGGTGTTAAAGATACTCTTTACCAATATGTATTCAATTTTCATATGCACTGACTTTCATTAGCTCCGACCTCTACAGGAGGCTGTGACCTCATCAGCGTGGCACGGTGAAATGTCAGGGGACACGAGCCTGTGTGTCTGCTTGTTTTGAATGTCTGATCTGACACTGATCAGAGTGCAGGCACACAGATGGGGAAGAGAAAACTTCTTTAAGAGTCCCGTCACTTCCCCAGTCACTGCCCTCGTTCCAAATTCAATGTTGTGTTAAGGTCCCGGGCCCAGTTGCAGGAGGTAAAGAAAATCTATCCATGTTGAAAGGATCCAGAGAAAAAACATGAATGCTTAGCCTGCAGTTCAAATTAAAATATCACTTGTGCAAACAGACTGGGTTTCCTCCTGTGGTTACGCACCTTCGTCACCTTTGTCACCTTCTTCTGCCTGTCACTTCTCACCCTGCTGCTTTTGATCCCTCCCACCACTCGGCAAACAGCTGTGTATGTTGTACAAGAGCCATTCCCAGAGTGGACAACATGTATTAGGATGTATTACATTGAATCAAGACTAATTCATGATTGTTACATACGATGCTTGACCTCATGAAGCCTTACTTATATAAAACATTTCATAACTCCAAAGACAAATTTGCTGTGTCTTCAAAATGGAAATCTTCTTTTGAGTTTCAACCACAGGACTGGAAAGGATTCTCCAAATTAAAGGGCAAGGGCATCAATTTGTGTTGTGGAGACAGATGAAAAAGCATTTTTGTTAAAAGGGCATTTATCATGTGGAATTGTAATATAAAAATTGTCCAAGAGCATCACCCACACTACTGACAGTCAATCAAAGCTACAACTCATCCACTGATGACACTGACAACATTACAAATACAGTAGAGCCAAGCAGTAACAATACCTACATCAATGGACTGAAAGGGCAAAAATGAAAAACCCGAATGAACAGCAGTGTTTGCTGCACTAGAGACACTTATGTGACTTTTATGACACCGTTCTCTTGTTTTGCTCGTGAGCTTGTAAGTCAAGTCCAACCACACATTAATCACTGTAAGTGGTTCAAATACTGGCATGTGAGACTGACTCTGTGTCCCACAACTATGCTTCAGATGGGCCGAGGTCCATCTACTAGAAAGTGCACATCCTCATCCAGCTCTTTGACTACAAGCCATAGCTGTGCACATACTGGTTTCGTTGGGTTAGTGGGACCCCATAGATGGCAATTAGCCTCAGTGGCCTGATAAAAGGTGGTGTAGAGGGGCACTGATAAAAAGAGGAGCTTTATTTCCTCTGCAGTGAACAGTCTGCACAACCTTCTAACACCATGCTGCAGTCTCAGCTTATCTGGACACTTTTACAATTGTGAAAGTTGTTGGGTTTCGTGCAATTAGGCAATAAAAAATGCTTCTATTGAATTTTTCTGTTCTGTTGAGAACGATACAAAACATATTTTAAACCATTTGGCTGCTTTAGATATCACTATAATGGCAAAGCACACAAAACGCTACAATGGCATAGAAGGATGATTTAAGTAATGGCCTTTTCTTGTTTTTTATTTGCATTTTAACACTACAGTCTACCAGCCAGGTATTGGAAAGTGTCACATCCTCTAAATTCAATATCAAACACTTTAACAGGATGCTGTGCCATCTTTTTATTTAAATTCACACAAATATTGTAATTACACAGTGGATAGACATAAAGTTAAATAATGGCTGGAGGTGTCCTTACAACTGCAGATTTTTTTAAAAATAATTATTTTTTAATAATTTCATTATATTCCATTTTTTCAGCCATTAGATCATCGTTACCATCTCCACATATATATTATCCTCAGTCCAGCTGGATTTCTGCTTCTTGCTCGGGGAGTCTTAGAACTTTGTTTGGTCATGTGAAACTAGCAGTCTTCACAATGCTGCCTGTCTCCTTTCAGCTCTTTGAGTAGCATGAGCTGTGTCCTCAGACTCTGGGACTGAGGAAGCTGCTAAGTGTCTTGACTGACAAGGTGAACAGCAGTCCAGCGACCCTAGAGGAACAGATAGGTTTTTCTTCTTCCTTTAATCATCACTTCACTCCCAGAGCTCAGTTGCACAAGCATCTTTTATGCTTCACTTCAAAGGAAACTTTTTGTTTTTTTAGAGCTTAAACACGCTGATATAATCCCTCTTTCACATCACAGTTTTTGTTACTTTTCTATTATGTAGCTTGTGTCAGTTGTGACTGCCATGATTTATTAATTTTTGCTACCATGCATCAAAAAACATATTAAAGGGGAAAAATCTGAATGTGGGCTGGTGTCCAACAGGAATACTTGGTTGACTCTGTGAGGGTTTAGGACACATTGCAGGCAGCACTATTTACTGCCTGTACTATCAAGCTCATCTGAAGTATTTGTCACAAGGCGTGTCTTTGCGTGTTGATTCCCTGACACACTGTTTGTGGCAGGAAAGGGGGGCTTTTTTCTTTAGTTTTTATTTCCCAACACAATAAAAACGTGAAGTACAGGTGTCCTGAACAAGCATCCATGTGTGACCTGTCTGGTGACCACCATTATGGCAGACTTTTGTTGGCATCAGTGCAAAAGTACTAGTTTAAACAGCTGGACAGCTGTGTGTGAATGAGCTGTGTCAGTCGGATTAAGAAACGTATCATCACATTTTTTTATTACTTAAGGCAAACAAAGACAGTTCTTGTTTGTTGATCTTAAACTGCGAGCATGTCTGATTCTGTAGGCAATCTGATATGGTGCTTGATAAAGAGCCACATAAGGTTCTTTATCTTTATAAAACAAGTTCCAGGATGTTAAAATAAATGCTAAAAGAAAAAGCCTCTGTAAGTCGGCCAACACAGGTGATCACTGCCTTTTGTTCTAGGTAGCGCTCTGGCAGAGGCATGCAGCACAAGTTTTATTTTGTTTGCTGGTGTCTTTTTGGCCAGCTGGTGAGTCAATCTAACAGCAAGAAATGAGAGTTTATGCAAATCTTTGTAAGGCCCTGCCGCTTATGTTTGGAAAGAAACCTATTGCTATGATATTATTATTTTGTGAGCGCTCTATAGTTTAGGACTTTTGAGAACAAAGACCACGCTGTAGGACTTTGGGGGTCAAGTCCCAGAGTGTGGTCAGGTTAACCCATCAAAATCATGGCTAAAAAGTGTTTCATGTTGGTTAAATAGTCAAAAGCAAAAAGATTCATGTGTCTACCTTCTATGGTTCTATAACCTTCGAAGGGGACCTAATATTCTTCTTATTATTTTCTGTTATATGATCTCCTGACCTTATCTGGCGTGAATGCTTGATTTCCAACTTTTAAAAATCTTTGTTATGCTGAGCTGATGTCAGCTCATCATCTTGGTGGGTTTTTTTTGCTACATGGTGCAACTCATGAGCCCTGGATATACTCTGTGGCAGACAGTCCAAAAGTTGTCCACTCAGAGTGGATTCAACGGCTTGTTTCAGAAAGAATAAACTGAGGAGCTGCTAAAAGTTGGAATTATGAATTATTTCAAACTGCTTTTAGTGGACTTCTAGGATAAAAATGAAGCTGGAAAGAAGCGGAACAGGGTCCTCTTTCATTTCGTGTTGGAACTAATTTGACTGCTAAATCTTCCTGTCTTCAGTGGGTGCTTTGCAGTTACGTTTAGTTTAAACATTTTCAAATATAATCATTTAAAACGTGTCCTTATTTAGTTGATAAAAAACAGTGCAATCAGCATCATGTTCCAAAGGGTATTCACTGTTAAACACAGTTTCATTTGGGAAGTGTTCTTAAAAATTCTCATGATCTGCTTCAGCAAATGTTATGGATTGTAAATATGCGCAATCAGGACAAAAGTAGCGTTGCTGTTAAAAATGACTAATATCAAGTTCGGCAAGACAGGATTGTAGCCGGGCTTGTTTGTAATTTATCTCTACGGGTCGTTTAAACTATCATGACAGTCAGAAATCTGCTCTTCAGGCTACACACAGACCTAAACCACTTGTTTCATCTCTTTGCGTCCACAGTGCTTCCGGTATCTTACACATTGTGGTGTCCAGCCTGAAACAGATGTTCGCTTGTAGTATTTCTCTGCTGTTTAGTGATGGATGGGAAATGTAATGTGGAAAACATACAAAATGAGTGTTCCTCCTCTTTTTCCATTCGACTGATTGTGTAGGAAAAGCAGCACAGAGAATTTTCCACATCTCCTCTCAGCCCAGTGATTGAATGTTTAAGAAGACAATGAGATTTATTGTCTTTCTTTGACTTTGTGGCTGGAACGGGGCAAAAAAAGGCCCTTTGACTGGTGATGGATTATACTGTATACTGGCTCTTCACATTGTACAAAAGAGGCAATGTTGACCTCCATTTCTCTGAAGACTTCAAAACAGCTACCATCAGTCATCAATAACCAATCAACATGTTGCGCTGTCTGAGGCATTAGCAGACACAGATAGAAATCTAGCAGGAACAGGCCGAGAGGGGGTAAACTGAGGTATTAAATAAAGAGTTTTTTTGTTTGCTAGTCCAAGTGGTTTAGTGGCTCCTGAGGCGTGTTTTAGGAAGCAGGTTTTGCCAGTTAATGTGTGAGTTATGAGCAAACAGGTACATATTCTGATGAAAAAAAAAAACTATTTTAATGGAAATTGTGCCCTCTAGGTCTAAAAGAACATCAACGAGTTTAAAATGACACATCGACTCGTCTCGCTTAATGACGCATTGTTCAAGTTAAGGGTGAAATATGGCAGGTGGCCTAAGGATCCACCCAGTCCGCTAGACTGAAAATTGCAGAGAAGGACATATTGTTTTTGGACTTTTTATCGTAGTGTTTCTTTTTTCTTTTTTTTTTTAATTGAGACTGTGTGTCCACATGGTTTGTTTATGCTGAATAATTTTTTTTAAATTTCTGTAGACTTTTCTTTGTTCTGTTGGTGTAAGTCCTCTGGATTTTTGTGAACAAACAAAAACAACCAACAACTAAAAACTAAACCAAAAACACAGCACTGGTTAACTGGGTTGTAAGAATATTTTATTGTCTGTAGTTTCAACGTAAATGGATTTATTTGTACAATATTCACAGACAGTTGTAATGAAATATTGAAAACATAATGATCTATCCATCCATCCATCCATCCATCCATCCATCCATCCATCCATCCATCGGTCCATCCATCTTCCACTTCCACTTATACAATCCCATTCACATAAATGGCTATTTCAGAGGTTATCCTAACCCTTTTATATGCCTTTCAGGGGAAGTTGGAGTAGCAGGCAGAGGGATGTGCTATTTCCATGTCACAGAAAAAGGTCCCAGGCTGGATTCTAGACCAGGAGGCGACAGTGCTGCCCAACCTGTACCAATAATGCTAACATGCCAGAATGTGCCTTTTACATGGTATTATACCAAGTGGGCTACTTATATATTCAATTTGTCATGTGAAAAAAGCTGAAAATGCAACATGCTGTTGGCCAAATATATACAATAAATTAAAATATGGGGGTGGCTGTAGCTTGGGAGATAGAGCAGGTCACCTACTAATAGGAAGGCTGGTGGTTCCAGTCTGCATGCCAAATATCCTTGGGCAACATACTAACCCCAAGTTGCTCTCTGATGCATCCATCAGAGTGTGAATGTTAGATTGAAAGAAATTCAAGCAAAGAAAAAAGAATGAGGCATGTTGCATAAAGCGCGTTGAGTTCTCAGATAGAACAGAAAAGAGCTGTATAAGAACCAGTCAATTTACCATTTACAATAATATGCCATAAAGTGCAGCAACACTGCAAATTCTACCTAAAATATTTTTTAGCAAACCAAAATGGCACAAAATCATTTTTACAGCCACCTTGAGACGAAGGATGAGAGCAAGTGAATACCTGTTTATGTCACGGACCTGCGTCTGAGGGACCCAGGGTCCTTGAGCAGTGTGGACTCACGTTATTATTATTGTTATTACATGTGTTTTAGCTGCACTGTGCTGCCATTCTGTGTCCCACATTTGTATGTAAAGGCAGGCATGTGCATGTGTGTGTGTGGGTGTGGCTGTCTCCTTTAGGCTGGGTGACAGGCACAGGCAGGCCTGAAGACCATGCCACGCACCTGCCGCTGATGAGGCTCGTTGGGGGAGCTATTTAAGAGTGTGATGGAGCTCCCTCCGACGTGGGGTTATTGCGTGAGACTTCACGTCAGTTTTCAAGCTCAATTTAAAGTTAGTGTGTGTATGCCCACAGTTGTGTGGTGTCTTGACGGTTGCTTCTATTGTTTCCCTGCAGGAGGAGTGCAGAACGCCAGATAGCAGCAAGCACGGGGAGTGCAGAGACACGGGAGCAGAGAGCACAGAACACAGACGTTTTGGGAGAAGACACAACACTGGAGTCAGGGGAGCACACTGGGATTTATTCTGTGGATTATTTTCTGCGCTGTAAATAAATGCACTGTTCAGCATAAAGAGTCCAGCCTTTGGGTCCTTATTCCCCACTTCCCCATGGTCTGCCAGGCAGACCGTGACTGTTTATTTGAACAAAACCACAAACAAATAAAAATGTGAAATCATGAACGTGAAAGACGGGATGTGAAGGACAGTATCATCTGCAGCGTGAGTGTGTGAGTCAATGGGCAAAAATTATGGTGTTTGACATAATGAATGGCATAACTAAAGCAAAGATACACAGGATAAAAGAGCTCTATTTGCACTAAGTACCTGCAGTGAGGGTATTTGTATAGATAAAATACTTGTTCTGCATGTTTCCAACTATCTTGATCTGCTCCTCAAACATACTGCAGAAATATACCCCCCATAGACCAGGCAAACAGGCAAGTAGATCTTTTTTCTTCTTAAATATGTATTCACACACACATGTTGTGTTTTCATACCTTGTGGGGACATCTCATTGACACTAAAATCACATTTTGAGTCTCAAAAATGCCTTCAAACTCGTGGGGACCGGGATTTTGGTCCCCACAAGGGCTGTCGGTCCCCACGAGAATAGTAAACTTTCAATTTTTGGTCTCCACGAAGATGTTAATACCCCTCTACACACACACACATGCAAATACACACATGCACACATACACACGCACGCGTGCGCACACACACAAGCCCTATTTAAACCAAAGCAGGAAGTATCATCTTGCTTCAAATGGTGAAAAGTAAATTAACTCAGGAGGATGAATAACTGGTTTACTTTCCCCGTGCCTTGGTTGGTTAAAGGCAGGTTTTAAAAGCAGGATTTGGGAATAGAAGCCTGAAAGCCAATGCTGGAATGACATCATAAACTCCAAAAACGACCTGCAGCTAAAAATGGACACGGGGCCTTTGGAGAACAACAGACTCCAGTGCTGATGATTGCCTCGCTGTCAAGAGTGATTTTAAAGTTTTCTCCTTTCACTTCTCTGTAAGTGTTAAATAGAAGCTACTGGCATGTAATTCTGCCAAATGTTCTCAAATTTGCAGACAGTTGAACAGGAAGTGATATATGGAAAGCCTTCCCCCCATCAATAAATAAATAAATAAAAAGGGAAAAAAAAAGAAAAAAATTGGGATTAAAAACAGTTCCTTGGGCAAAATCAGTGTAGTTATGGAAAGGAATTTATGGCATACAAGTGTTAACATGAGTCTAGACAGCCCATTTTGTTGACATAGCTCATCTGTAGAATGACCTCATAGGTTGCTGACTTGTTTTAGCCCAGGGGAATGTTACTCTGATTTCTCAAGTTGCTGCGAAGTGTAATAACAGTGTTTTTAGAAATTCAATAAAGCTCTCTCTGTGTGACTCTCCCCTCAAAGTCTCCTTCTGTCAGTTTGCAGTCTTGTATTTCAAGCTCTTGTATTACCTCCTTGGTCCTGCAGCAGGAGATCAAGTTGATCTCAGGAACGCTGGGTGGTTTTGATCAGACAGAATAGAGGGCCATCCATATCATCTCCATCTAGGCCCTGACAAGTGAAGTGGGGGCCAATGAGGGACAGCTGTCCAGACTTAGACAGTAAAAAGACTACCGCTGGTGACGGGAGAACTATCTCAAGAAGGAAATGCAGTGACAGATATTTCAATGGAAGCATATAAACAGATTCATGGGAAAATTATCTCTAAATTGTACCAAGGCCTCTGGTAACAGAAAAGTAATAACACCAAGGACATTAAAACAAAATAGGAAAAAGAACTCAAAGTAAAAATCACTAAGCATGATTGATGCTATGTGTAAGTAATACAACGTTCATCAACAAGCTCAAGGGAATACTGGTGAATGTTACAGCAATGGTCGAGACAGTGTGGTCACCACAACACCAACAGCAACTCCTTCATATTTTGGTTTAAATGGAATTGAATAATCTTGTAGTGTAGATCAGTGGTCCCCAAGCCCCAGGCCATGGTGAACTGGTCCTGAGTCCCAGTGTTTTCAACCAATTAATGGATATACACTTAAAAATATAGTGTTTGTCTAATTGTGTAATATGATTCTTTAGTCATATAAAGTAAGATAAAAGGCAGTGGCTCAGGCGGTACAAGGCGGTCTGTTACTAACCAGAAGGTTTGCAGTTTGATCCTTGGCTGCTCCAACCAAAGTGTCCTTTGGAAAGATACTGAACCTCGGGCTTGCTCTCTGATACTGAACCTCAGGCTTGCTCTCCGATGTGTTCATTAGAGTGTGAATATAGTAAAGTGCATAGGTGAATAATACCTGTTGTATAAAGCGCTTTGAGTGCTCGAGTAGAAAGCTGCTATATGAGAACCAGTCCGTTTAATCTTTCATTTTTCTGTTTCTTTAGATGAGAGAAGTAACTTGAAGACACAAAGCCCCCAGAGAACTCAGATTATCATGGAAATTCCCTTGTCTATATTCTCATAATTGTGTTTAGGGCAATATTCTTTACAGTTTAAAAACTCCTAATTTATCTTATAGTAGACTTTATGGCTTTCCCTCATTTCAGCCACTCTTTAAACTAGTCGCAAGTGCTTTAGTAGCCTCTTTCTGTTTGCATTTGGATTTTGCTACCAACCATCCATATGTGACCCTGTGCAACTTGGAAATTGTAGTTTCCATTGCCAAAAGACAGACTGTAAGCGGAGGTAAAGAGACAGGAAGCAGCAGGATAAGAGCACAATTAGATTAACTCGGTCAGCCGGGGAAAGTAGCTTTGTTGTCCCCAGACTCATCATCGCAGAGATGGCTGGAAGATTAGATAACTCTGGTGGAACAGCAATTGAACAAGCTCCCTCTGTATCCCTCAATCGCTCATCCTGGCTTGACGGAGGAGGAAAGTTGAGCATCCACCCGACCATGTGCGTACAACTCTGCAGAAGTTCTTAGTTTGGACTGAAGCCAAAGGCCAAACCCATGCAACCAGCTGGAGCATTTACAAGAGCTAATAATCATTATGCCATTAAGAGTTTCATTCATTTTTGGCTCGCACTCATGGTAGGGGGAAAATGAGCCTGTGTGTGTGTTCTTTTTATGGAAGTTATAAAATGATAAAAGAGTTTTATAGGTACAATAAGCAGAGCAGTGCAGAAAAGCTGTAAACACTCTGTGGCTATGACTCAATCATCATTCTCTTTTCTTGGGCAAACCTGTTTCATTGACTCACCACACACACACACACACACACACACATGCACCTACACACACGCACGATAACAACAATAGTAACAGTATTTCTTCTGTCTCTTTCTCAGGGACTGTGGCTGTCTTCTCTAGTGTGGACATGTTGCGTTGAGGATCAAAGATCAATATTTTTATTTTAGCTCATTTTGGAACTTGCTTGGCCTACAAACAGCCAATGAATTATAATAAAAACCCTTTATAAACTCACAGGCTTGTTAACTGCAGTTAGGCAGATCAGGAGTTGACGTCCTGCGTCATCTTTTATAAATGGACCTGTGCTTGAAAACTCCAAAGCACATTTTCAGGTGATCAGGAGGTTGCCTGTGGTAATATATTCTCATAATCATCTAATCTCATACAAAGTCAACCAGCCATTGATCAAAAATTGCCTGCATACTAAAATTTGCTACATCTTAATCCTCTGTGCTGTAGGCCACCTCCGTTATCTAGAAAAAAGGTATTTCACTGTTATTAATATTTCCACATAAACAAAAAAAAAAAAGGACGGGATTACTCACCTTTAAAATGTGAGCATTCATCAGATCAGTGCTTGACTTGGTATGTTAACAATGGGCAGATAATCAGAGGAACGAGAGCTGGAGCTTAAGAGGTTTCTTAACTCCAGTTCTGCCAGAATGTGCCACAGGACGAGTATTTCAGCCTGCTTTCTGGGGCCTTTGGAAATAACTCGGGGAAACAGACATAGCCCAATGGCTGGAAAAGTGGCTTTGTAGTTCTGAGGTTGCTAGTTTGAAACATTTTTTTATACCTGACAAAAATAAGAGCAATGCAATGCAATGCAAAAAAACCCCCCTGCTGAAGTCAAACTATTGTTTAGAGCACTAATGTGCTCCAGTCCATATCACGAGTCCATATCAGAGCAGGTCATGCATTTAGAGTGTGATTTTTTTTCTTGAGCAGTGGGACCATGTGTGTGCAATCTGATCTATCATTTTGTACGGTGGGGGTGGGGGGTCAGAGCTTTGTGTGTGTGACAAGAGGGGGCTGGCATTTGGTCATTTTGGATCTAAGCTGTAGACTCCTCACCCAATCTTTTACTTTTGATTGGATGAGTAATACTCACCTAAGATAGCAATCACTACCTCTGTGATAGCAAGAGTTTTTCTACTGTGACCCAAAGAACTTGAAAGAACCTAAACCTAAAAGCTTGAGATCACCAAAACATACTGACAGCAGAGGTTGATTTTTCAAGCCACTTTTGCGGGCTATATAAGGAGTGAATGCTAGCAGGCCTGGAGCAGGTCTTGTCACTGCTGTAACAAAGAAAATGTAGGAAAACCTTACTGCAGATGGGTGAAATTGTCCTTCTTCTTTAGCTCTAACTCTGGGACTTGGGTGTTCTTGTTTGTCTTTTACTGCCTGCCTGGTGCTAGAGTTACACTTGTATGTTTTTATTAAATCATACAGTATATGTTGCTTCTGCAGACCATTACTATGTTGCCTTATTAAAAATCTACACAAAACGTTGTTTAGGTATGAGGATTTGTTCCAAAACCTAAATACATGTTCCTTGGGTCACGATCTGGCCTTCAAATAAAATGAGAAGAAACTGTTTTGGCAGTACTTTGCTAACTAAAAGTGACATTTCAGTTTCATGTTTTGTAATTGTGTAATTACAGTTCAGGTGGTCTTTCCCTCCCCTTCCTCAAAGAACAAAAGCAGACCTTGAAAACCAGGAAAAACCGGCAACCAAACTGGAGACCTGCTCAATGTTCCAGGCACAGTTCAATATTTTTACTGTAACTCCATCAACCGTCATTAAAGCCACAGCTCTTAGGGTGAAAGAGGTGAAGGATGTTTGTGGGCAGAGAAGAATGGAGAAATGGTTGAGGGACAAAGATTAGTTGCAGAGAAATTCAGTGAAGCTACGACATGGAAAAAAAAAATACCTGAAAGACAGAGTTTAGAACAAATGTGTTTTTTCTTTGGGTCAAACTGAAGTGGAAAAATTTGCTTTACTGAATCTTGTACTTGCTCCATTTAATTTCACACTTCAATTACAAGCTGGGCAGGACTTGTAAACTGCAGTCATATGGACTAGCAGGTAGCTAGACAAAGTTTTGATGAGCGTTCACCTTGTGAGTTTAAAGAGCTTGGCTATGGAGATAGGACTCCAGAGTTATTGTTCTGTTTTAGCAGTCAACATGTCAAAATCCAGCCTCCAAGCACTGAGACTCCAACTCCTGTAACTGGATTAGATATATGAAGTACGATGCTTGTATACACAATTCTTCACAAAAAAACAAACAAAACCAAATTAAACATATGCTCCTAGAAGCAAGATTTCTAAAACAATAGAACAGTAATACAGAGAAGTGTTTTCTAAAAACTGGCAGTAGGGTTTGGAGTTGATTTTCAGCCCATCAACCCGAAAAGGTTCAACCAGCTCATACCAGTACCCCACCTCCACCTTGCTGGTGTCTGAGTCGAAGATCCTGATCCAGCCACGGGCCCATCCATCTGGTCCATCAAGAGTCACTCTCATCTCATCAGTCCATAAAACCTTTATAAAATCTGTCTTCAGATATTTCTTGGCCCAGTCTTGACATTTCAACTTGTGTGGTTTGTTCAGTGGTGGTTGCTTTTCAGCATTCCTTACTTTGGCCATGTCTCTAAGCACTGAACACCTTGTACTTCAGGACACTCTGGGTAGGTTGCAGTTCAGTAATATGGCAGCACTGGAGGATGCTGGGTTCCTGGTAGCTTCACGTTTGAGTCTTCTCAAATCTTTGGCAGATAACGTGCTTTTCTTTTTTTCTCAATACGTTTCTTGCGACCCTGCTGGCTATTTGCAACAAAACGTTTGATGGTTCTGTGGTCACGCCCAAATATCTTCGCAATTTCAAGAGTGCTGCATCCTTCTGAAAGACTTTTTACAATATTTGACTTTTCAGAGTCCATTGAATCTCTTTTTTGCCCATTTTGCCTGAGAGAGAGAAGCTGCCTAGTAATTATGCACTCTTTTATAAAGAGTGTTGGTCTCCTTAGGCCACACCCTCACTCTTTATGCAAATACAGATCACCTGATATACTTAAATCTAATAAGCACTCAACTTTATACAGCTTGGGGTTGTGTAAAAATTATGATATGGCCAAAATACCCACTTGCCTAATAATTGTGCACACAGTGTATAGTGTCAATAGAACACTAGAAAGTCACAATTCAGTAACGATGTGCAACACTCTTCATTTGGTGTCTGAAAACAGCAGCATTTTTCCCGAGTACAAAAACAAAATGAAAAACAACAATTGTGCCACTTTGAGCAGTATGGCTCATTAGAAAGAGCAAAATTTAGTACTGCAATCTAGACAACCCAAAATGTGACGTCCCCATATGTGGACACCAGGTCCTAGGAGGTTAATATAGGATGCTATCAAGGCCTTTTATATGAAGATACAGATTTTAAATTAGATGCTAGGTTAACAGGGAATGTGCTAACCACTACATCACAGAGCGCCTATTTAAATGCAAAGCACTAGTTATTTCTCTGTATGTTTGGTTCAATATAGCAAGAATTGTACACATTCACAGAACCCCAGTGGAACAGCTGAGTATGTAAGCCCAGGAATCTGTATAATGAACAGTATCAACACATCACAGCTTTGTGTTACTAGCAAGATTTTGACCCAACATAGTGTATATGAAGCTATTTGCTGGAAGAGTTGGATCAAAACAGCCCAAGAAATCTCAAGAGAGCTTTCTGACTGTGTGTGCCTTTCAAGTTAATGATTCAACTGTTAGTATTATATGAAAAAACAGGCACTAAAGGCTAAAATACTTAAACGATAAAATAAGCTGCCAAGAACTTGATGGGTGTGAAGCTTATGTGGGCCTCATGCCTTCATTTACAACCCCTCTGCTCAGTAAACAGCCTCATTTGTTGTTTGGAAACTCTGCATTCCACTCAAAGAGAAATTTCACCTTGGCCTGTTTTGGCACAGAGCAGTGCCACTCCTGAATCAGAGCCTGCAGCTTGCAAAATGAGTAGAATCAAGAAGCAGGGAACGCAATAAAAACGTTTCATGATCCACTCATAAGAGGCGCAGCAGGTCTGGTCGATGATGTGGGAAGCCAACTGAGAAACTCAAGACAGACGACAACAAACAAAAGAGCTCATCAGCACAAAAATATGTAGTGATTCATGTGGGATCGCAGTAAAACTTTTACAATTTACCTAGCTGACACCTGAAGCATGCTGCTCATGAATGCATAGCCAGTCATTGTGTGTGTTTTTTTCCCCTTTGTTTTCTTCCAAAGCCTCAAGTTCATGATCTATGAGAATAGGATTGAGTTTGGACATGAAGAATATTAAAAAATCATTTTTTTCAATTCTTTTTCCTTCTGCCAAGATTAATGTTTCATGTCAGTGCTGCCTTGGGTTGCGCTCTGTGTTGTGGATTGCTTCATCCAGTATTCACATAAAGAAAAGTAAGTTACAAAATGACTATATGCACAAAACTGGCAAATATATACTTTGTTCCCTTTCTTAAAAACAGAATATCTCACTTCTTTTGAAATTTCCAAAAACAAAAGGGCATAGCAAACATTAATAGTAGTGGCTTTGTTGGGGACTGTTGTTTAAAACATATATATCAGACTTTGGATTCAGGCACTCTAAATATATATACAAAAAGTATATATATAATAAATATAAATATGTATACAAAAGCTTATTTTAAAGAGTCTAGTCTGGCATTCCAACTCTTGCCATTTCAGTTTTTGAAACCTGATGTGACCAGATTTGAATGAAGTGGTCTACAAAGACTTATATGAATAAGGAAGTAAAACCTATATAAATTCTAATTACATTCTAAAAACATCTTGTCCTAACGATTTTAAGTGATCATCAAAGATGTTAAGACAACATTGGCTTTTATAAGTAAGTGCAGTGATGAACTACAAAAGGGTCTTAACTTTGTTGCTTGTGACTACATTATCTAACTTAAAATACACTAAGTATGGATCACTGGCTTATTTTATATCTTGTGTACAGATAAAAGTATTTACAGTTACAGCATTTATTTAAACCATTAAAACAGTGCAACATTTTAGTGAACTGCAGCATTGCAGATATTAATTTCAGGCATGAAATTAGTGTAGCTGGACACATATTTGCCTCTTGCAATAACACATTTGTGTCTCTGTCAGTCACCGACACCCTCTATGGACTGTGTTTTTGTTAATTTGCCATAATGACGCTAGCATAGAAACTTGATTATTATAAATTAACATCATTATGTTCCACTTATAATATAGAAAGGATTCTCAGAAAGGAGTCTTGGCTTTTTTCAAAACTAAATCTAATTCAAGTGCCAGTAAATACCATACCTGCTTTTGCACACTGCTGAGATGGCAATGGTAAAAAAAAGTCCATTGTACGAATACATAAACAGAAAGCTCTCACTGATCTTAACTTAGTAACTCTTCAGTGTGAAAAATACGACAGTTAAAATGACCATAATAATAATAATGATCATGATCATGTCCTTTACAAATAGATAAACTCACTTTTATCAAAGTTTTTCAGTAAATCAGTAAAAACGTTGTATTAGTCACAATTTTATGGATCTTCTTCAAACTTTACAACAATAAGTCCTTGGGGACAATAGGTACCTAGGTAAGCTAAGCAGTTGACCTTGACATTTACTGTTTGCGCCCAAATGTCAAAGTTGAGCTTGAAATTTTTTTTCAGAAACGATATCGTAAGTAATATATTATTTGAAGGGGCATAGAGAAACTTTTACGATGTACTTATTATTTATTCTATACAATGCCCTACAATATCACTATGATGCCATAGCAGGTTGGTGTCATCATATTGAAATAAAAACATAATAAAACATCAACAATTTGGTATAGCCACTCCCCTCCGGAGGGTGGTGGGAGCTTTATTCTCCGAGGGCTCTGAGGGAATAAAAAAAAACGATCTGTATTTCTAGGCACTTGCAGCAATGGGCATCTACTTTTTGCAAAGAAACTCAGATATGTTTACTTTACAGTCATTTAACTGTAGCACCAAATTGCTAGAGTTGGCACTGAGAAAAAAGAAAATCTTGCATGCTATATTATTTCTCAGGAGGATTTCTTAGGTATTTTTCTCAGGACTTATTGCATAGTTTTGAGTGATTGGCTCATTTAAAACTGTGTGGTAAGCCCATTTATGTTATATTTATTAAGGTTCCCAGTAGTGTGTAAAAGTGATATTCTTACAGCATGTGTTGATGATCATCTTATTCCAGGGCTGCTTGCTGCTGCGGTTGCTGTTGAAATCCTAGCGCGTTTGCATTTTTATTGTTAATTTAAGCAGGATTTCTGTTACGGATTTCTGTTTATTGATTGGGATTAGCTCCCCCAGAAGAGTTCTCATTGTGCTAGAAGCAGGAGAGCTTTTTCCATCAAATGTAGCACTATTTTGTAGCCAAAGCACTCGTTACACAAAACAAAGAATAAGGGGAAAAGAGAAGCCTTCTGACCTCCCATACTTTCATCAATCAAGAAATTGATATATGTACTGCATGTACCATCTATTGAACATGTATAATAGCTTTAGCTTTAAACACATTTGTTGTTGTTATGATTGTTATTTATTTATTTGTCAACACATAAAATGTGCACACTGTTTGCCTCAAAGTAACAGGAGAAATTCAGTGCATGCCTTTCAGGGCTAAATCAAACATAATAGAGGCTGTGTGTGTGACAACTACTTCAATGGCAGCTGAGAGCCAAGTGGCCACACTCCATATCATATTGATTTTAGATTAGGAAGGCTGCTGTTTGCAGACAGAAGGACGGAGGAAAAAAGAAAACATGGGAGAGATGGTTGATGTCCGATGATGATGGTGGTAGGTGGAGTACAAAAAAACAGAGGAGTGGGATTGAAGTGTGGGAAAGCGATGAGGGAGTGAGGGGCAGGGAGATGTTGTGAAATGCGCTGATGTATTTCAATCCCACAAATGCAGAAATTTCTCATAATAGCTGCGGTGGAAAAGAGAGGGGCTGACATTTTCCGTTGTTATGCACCACCAGGCTGTTGCTTTCCAACAAGACTCACACCCTATCTCTCCCTAACCCTCAACCCCCTCCACCCACCCACCCACTTACAGTTCATTGATTAGCGATTGATTTGGCTGCAGACCGCCTCCTGTGATCCTTCTCTCATCAAAAGGAACTAAGTTCAGGAGCTAGGGCCCTGATCTTGTGTACAAAAAATCGTTCAAGGTTTCCTTTTTTGGTGTGCAAGTATATGAGTTTCAGTGTTTATTATTGTAGGAGTCAAAGTCTCAGCAGAACAGTGTTTCTGTAATTTAGTACAATGTTTTAGTAAAAGTTAGCAAGAGTTTCTTCTCTCTGGCAGTTTTGTGATGTCATTGTTTAGCTTACTAAATGTGTGCGACCTTAATAGCTTAGCTGATTTGTGCATTTTTTCCTCATTAAATACTTATCATGCAAACCTAACATGTAGGTGATGATTTAAGAGATACAGATCGGTACATGAATGTTTGGACAGAAACCTTTTTAAAAAAATTTTTTTTATCTGTACATTGCCAAAATTAATTTTAAACATACAAACAAAAAACAAACAAACAAACAAACAAACTCAGATGCAGTTGATGTGAAGTCTTTCAGCTTTAATTCAGTCACTTGAGCAAAAAGATTGTGTAAAAATATGAGGAACTAAAGTATTTTTAATACATTCGTTTCTTTCTGCGGCTCAAAAGTCATTGGACAAATTACATAACTTAAAATAAAATGTTTATTTCTAATACTTAGTTGAAAACCCTTTGCTGGCAATGACAGCTTGAAGTCTTGAACTCATGGACATCAGCAGATGCTGGGTTTCCTCCTTTTCAATGCTCTGCCAGACCTTTGCTGCAGCGACTTTCAGTTGCTGTTTGTTTGTGGGCCCTTATGTCCAAAATTTAGTCTTCAACAAGTGAAATTCATGCTCAGTTGGGTTGAGATCAGGTGGTCAGTAAAGAATATTCCACTACTCCTGGGTTGCTTTGGCTATATGTTTTGGATCATTATCTATCTGTATTATTAAACACCGCCCAATCAGTTTGACTGCATTTAGCTGGATTTGAGCAGACACTGTTTCTCTGAACACCTCAGAATTCATTTGGCTGCTTCTGTCCTGTGTCACATTTCATCAGTGTCCCAGTGCCAGAGGCAGCCATGCACGCCTAAGCCATCACACTGCCTCCAACGTGTTTTACAGATTATGTGGTATGCTTTGGCTAACGAGCTGCTCCATGCCTTCTCCATACGTTTTTATTGCCATCATTCTGGTAGAGGTTGATCTTGGTTTCATCTGTCCAAAGAATGTTTTTCCAGAACTTTTTCTGACGTTTTTTTAGTCTTTCTATTGTTGAGGCTTATGAGTGGCTTGCACATTGCATTGAACTTGGTCAGACTTTTCTTTATGGTAGACTGGATATCAATGCGCCTACCTCCTGTAGAGCATTGTTCACTTGGTTGGCTGTTGTGAAGGGGGTCTCATCACAACCATCCACCAGTGTTGTCTTCCGTGGACATCCAGGTCTTTTTGCGTTGCTTGGTTAACCAGAGATTTCTTTCTTTCTCAGGTTGTGCCAACCTAATATTGTAGCAATTTCTCAGATGGGTTTTTTCTATTTTCGTAGCTTAAGGATGGCTTATTCCACCTGCATGGAGAGCTCCTTTGATCGCATGTTATCTGTTCACAGCAAAATCTTTCAAATGCAAGCACCACACCTCAGATAAACGCCAGACCTTTTATCTGCTTAACGGACAAAGACATATTAATAGAATTGCCCACACCTGCCCACAAAAAAGCCTTTGAGTCAATTGTCCAATTACTTTTGGTCCCTTTAAAAAGGGTGGCGCATGTTAAGGAGCTGAGCCCTTCATCCAATCTGAATGTGGCTGAGGGTCAGCACATTTTTGGGGCATTTTACTGCGAATACCAACAGTGATAGCGATACTTGAAATCCATAAACACAGCTTCTACAGCAGTGTGTCATGATTTTTGAGAATCATCAATTTGCAAAATCTGAACACATTTTAATGACCAATAAACTACTGTGATTTCTACTTTTTATACTAATTAGCTCAAAAACAAAACACACCTTTCTGCTTTTTATGTATTTTGAAATGCTGCTTTTCGGAGAGCTTGAATCTAGCTTCCGGTGTTTAAATTTGCTATAGGCTATAAATAAAATAGATGTGGCAGTCAAACACCAAAAGGTTCAGACATTTGTCATATTTTTTAGTTAAAAATATTTTATGTGATTCAGTGTGCTAGTTAGTGAACACAGCACGGAAACAAAGGCTTTGATACCAATGCTGGTTAGTGTTGGTATCGGATCAATTCTACCACAATACAATATCTTTATTTGGAATATTTTATTTTGTAATTTTTAAAGATTAACAGATGTATTTTGTGATTTATTGCTAAGCTTTCTCGCCATCTCCTCTTTTCGCAAGTAAAACAATCTAGAGCTCAGAGTGCATTAACAATGAGAGGCCGATTTTTTTTTTCTTCCCCACTGGCAGAAGGTTACTGAAGCTTGAAACAGTCAACTAAACTCATCTCAGTGTAATAACTGACCTGTAGTCCTGAAAAAGGCCTGACAGCATCCACAGAGCCAGCCTGAATGCCACCTACAGCCTGCCAGCAGCGCAAGCTCTGAAAAGAGATGAGTCCCATGTGTCCAGATTAAAGGAGGTATAATCATAACCATTAGTAGTAACCAGAATCCAGACTCCTCGTCTGAAACTCCTACTTTCAGGCAAAATGGAATGAAATTAAGCTACACACGATACTCATGAAAATAGGCCTCAGGCCTGCATTTACTTCTACACAGAGTCTGCTTCTTTGTGCTTTAATGAATATCATTTTTGCCAAATAGATCTGCAAAGCAGCAATAACAAGTCTATTTGACTATTTGTT
>VUQR01010922.1:0-17792 GCA_015108515.1 Hemichromis elongatus | reverse complement strand
TTATGCTTATATAGAAGCATAAACAGAGTTTGTACAATTCTAAAGAGCTTGAAAGTCAATATTTGGTATGACCACCTTTATTCTTCAACACAGCCTGAACTCTGTTAGGCAAGCTTTCTTGTAATTTTCTAGTCTTTAGAGGTATTTCTCCAGTTTCCAGTTTGAATGACATTCAAAGCTCTTCATTTTTCAAATGGTATGTTTTTGCAACAGGCTGTTATAACAAAATGTCCAACGATACAATTTAAAATTGGTTCGCTTCAAAAAAGCCAAGATGTCTGTTAAGTGTAGACACAACACTGGTTCAACCTTTAAGTTAGATGCCTTTTCTATGTTTTAGATTATTTATAGATGAGTATTCCTCCAAAATGATCTGGCACAAGTACTGGACTAAAAATTAGTGAAAAAGGCCAATGTCGAAAGAAAAACTTTAAAAGACCACAAAACCTGGAGAACTATTGCTCAAGACAACTTAAAAATTACACAAAAGTCTGGCTGCTTGGAAGCAAAACATAAAGAAAAAACTGACTGAAGACTTTTGCACAGATATAACAACAAAGAAATAAAGACAAAGAAAGTAAGAGCAACTAGAAAAGAAATTTGATTCAAAGAGATTAGAGATTACTCCAGACTACAACTCTATGAAAACAGGAAACAGTCTCACAGGAACTCAATAAAATCCTATACATTATACATTTAGTAAAAAAGGAACAAGAAGTTTCAAATATTTTGCCACCAAGAAGAGGAAAAGTGAACAAAAATCTGGATGTGATTCGTTAGAGACGATCCAAGAATCAGCCCCGACCCAAAGAGTAGCAGACAGCAGCAGGAGTAAGACGTTACCACAAACTCTGGACCACGAGCTGCAGGACCAACAATTGCGGACTCTGGGATGGGTGTGAGATGGGCAGCTGCAGTTTCAAGGACTAAATGCTGCTGCTGTTGGTGTTGATGTTGCAGGGTAACAACTTGAGGAACAGGTTTAGGTTTATACTGCAGCAGACTGGATGCTTGTGATGATGTTTGTTGTTGTTGAAGTTGGTGGTGGTAGAGGCTCTGTACCAGGTGATGCTACACAGGAACACCACACAGCTGACTGTGAGCAAGCTTCAGTAATGAACTGTGGCCCAACTAAAATTAATTTTGTTATTTATTGCAAAATTGAAAAAGATTTGTTTTTTTCTGTTCTGCTTCAACAGAACACAACATGAATGTACAGAAGATTCAGGACAGAGGGAGAGGAAAAAATAGAAATCAATGTGAAAACCTACGACAAACCTTTAAAAATAGAGAAATATTTGTTAAAGCTAATATTAAAGTGGGAATTTCAAAGTTTTTGTTTGAACAAAAGTCTGTTAGATTGACATTTATTGATAAATGAGGTAACAGAATAGGATCTTTCCTCAGAAAACTGTTAAGTAAAAATTTCATTTTGCACTTCAAATGCAACGTGTTTGTCTGTGAGCTCAGCAGTTCACACACCATTCCTCAAGAATGTGTCAACAAAACACATCAACAGGAGCGTACTAAGATAAAAAGTTCAGCATAGCCAAGATTTTTTTTTTTCTGTTAGCTGGCGTGATGAAACCTAACAATCCAGTCTGAGACAACAGGTATGATGATAGTGGTGGTTATTAACTTTCTTTGTTAACCTAGGCTTGCTTCAGGTCCCAAGAGGGCAGCTGACATGTCATTTGATACTTCCTCCACACAAAACGTGACTAATTTATCTCCACCTACTCTGATCAGAAACATTACCAGAGGAACAGGTAGTAGAGATCTAGAAAAATAATTTAAATTGCTGCAAATAAGACAAACTAACAGTGATGGCAGAAAATCATCAGTCTTTTGAATTGTAGATTGTCGCAAGTTCTCAAAGCAGCAAAATAAATGTGGAATCGTCTGATTTCAAAAGGTATAATTATAAAGTGATAGTAATAAAAAAATAATAGACATAGAAGCTTGTGGCAAATGTAAAAATACATGGCTGAATATTAAGTTTTACATACAAGACAATGTTAACAAGTTCTCAATGTGTCCCCCTCCAGACACACGGCATATGTCAATACAATACTCAAAGTTGCTACTGTTGATGTTATGCTACCGACCAGCAATAACAGTCATAACACTAGAAATTTGTTGAAGGTAGATGCGGTTAAAACCTTACAAGAAGGAATGGAAAAGGGAGCTACAGTGAGCTGGTTAAACAGAGAACTGCAAACAGCACATTTCCTGCCTCTCAGCCAGGTAACTTCCTCCAACCCTTTCATTGAGGTGTGGTGCTGGCAGTCATTGCTCACAGAATGAATGAAAAATACATTTACTGCCTGTCATCTGAATTAAACTGACAACAGTTCATTCAGCTGCATCCAGATGTCTCTGAACTGTAGTATTAAACTGCACTTGCTCATACCACCACTAAATAAAAGTAAGTATAGTCATATAATATTTAGCAAGTAATTCATAATTTTTTATTTCTTTATTCATCTGAAGATAAGATGACAATCGTAAGTCTTTTGTTTGGAAGGTTTAGTTGATGCTGGCCCTAGTTCTTCCCGTCTGTAACATAAGACACACTATTGCAGGATTTCTTAATATCATTCAGCTACTTCTCAAGATAGGATGTCGGCTGATGCCAGCTTCTACATACTGGACTACAGATTGTGACAAGAGTCTTTCTCCAGCTCTGGAGATCCATTGCAACATGTAAAGCCTGTCTAACCAGAATGTGGAGCAGGTGGAGAAGTGTTTCCTGTTGCACTACGCCAAGCTCACAAAAGCTACAGAGCAGAGCAAGGACCATTGTCACCGTTGCCAGCTGCAGTGTAAGAAACTAGAAGAGGAGTTCATCTACAGGATTGGGCATTAGATTATATTTCTGTTATTTATCAGTTACAAAATATATAGCAAATAATTATCAGTATTTGTATATGACAAACCTATAAATGATATTTAATATGAATTATTTTAGGAAGTATGTGAGGCTCCTTTAAACTGTATGCATAAACACCCCCCTCGCACCATGAACACAATCGTAATTGGTAAGAAACCAAGTCAAACCAGGCCCGAAACGTTTGAGATGACCACTTTAAGACTGGGAGCAGCTTTTGCTTGAAACACACACCAGTGAGGAAAATAATAACTGTTGAATTGTAGCTTCACTGAAACTAAACGCCACTCTTAAAACTGATTGTGAAGAACAAACAGGGCAGCTCAGCCAAAAAACAATATCCAAATATCCACAGAAATAAAAAAGTAATCAATCAAAACACAGACAGACCACACATGAAGCTTGTATTTTCAAGTCTGTCTCATTATCAGCCCCAAAACCTTTGTGTGGTATCAGACTTTTCTTCTTATCGCTTGCACAGTGAATATGCATTTAATGAAAAACCCCTGATACCAGTCTCACCACGCATGCACAGCGTTATTTAATGCCATCCATGAGACAGCACACAGTGCAGCTAATCACCATTTCCATCCTTGCTCTAACAGCCGTCCTACCTGCTGAGTGCTCTGTGGACTTAAGAAGGCAGAGGCTTGCTGCTGCTGCTGCTGCTGCTGCTTCATAAGCAGTTGCTGATGCTGAGATGTAGCCTGTGGCTGCACGTTAGCAGACGGAGCCTGTTGAGCAGGTTGGACAGCAGCTGCAGCTGGAGGAGGGACACTGCTGATACCAACACCTGTAAGGGAAGTGAATGAGATATATGAGAAGATTATAAAAGTATTCTTGATCATCAAATACGAAACTCTTTTTGTGCAGATTCTTACATGAACAACCTGTCATGCACACAAACCTTGTTGTACAAGTGAGTGAGAAAATCTTAAATCGCCTTGTTCTCAAGTTATTGCATTCACAAACTTGGGTATATACACTGCCTGCCCCCACAGTGGGGTGATGACAACACCCCATCAGCCTTTTATGGCTGAGGGGTAAAAACTAATAGAACCGATACCAATCAAAAGAATTACTTTAACCAAGACATAAATGTGAGGGTGAATCATGCCACCATCTATTCTGTCTCTGCAAGTGGACCACAGAAAGAAGCTCAAATAAAAAAACCTCTCAAAGACAGCTAAAAGCATGTAAAGTGCAGACTAAACCAATAGGAACACAGCATCTAAACATACGTTATAGTGAAGTTCTTGAGGGCTTCATGGACCAAAAGTAATTTGATAGAAAAGGTGTTATTATCAGGGTAACAGTTATTATAAATCCAGTCTTGATCACAAAAGTTTTAACCCTGAGATATAGACAGAATCATAGTTAAAACAGCTCCTTGTACCTATAGCCTGGGGTCCTCCAGTGGCCACACCAGGCCTCTTGCGTGGGGTGAGCGCTGGCTGGATGGGAAGAATGCCTGATATGGGCTGTGGCTGAGCCTGTCCAGCTTTGGGCCGCTGTCGAGGGGCAATTGAGGTTTCCGTGGTAGGAACTGGGTCTGTGAGCCTGATAGAAGAAGAAGAAAACTCTGCAGAGTAATGCAGTTTCTTACGATAATAATGTTAATAAAAATAACACACACGCTTTGCTTGTCACTTACCTGGCTTTGTTTTGACTCTTTTTGGCCACTGCTTCACTCGCTTTGATAGGCTCAGGAAGTTTTGCAGGGATAGGTGAATTCTGCAGCAGAGAAAATATTTTTTTTAATTTATTGATTAGAATTTTCCATAAACATCATTGTTTTGTGCTTTGTTATTACGAAGAGCCTAATGACAAAATCTGTACCATCAACCTCAGACTGTCATTAATATCACTGTGTCCTGGATTGTCATTTCTCCGGAAAACCAAGAGGAAACTCAAACCCCAGCACATGAGATATTTGTAGTAACAAAAGAAAATCTAAGTGATGACCTGGTAACTGCTAAACGCACACACACACACACTTATTTTTTTTTAAATCTATTACTCCCACTATTGCTCTCGCCATGATGACTCACATGTAGATTTGGGACGGGACACTCTCGTCGAGCCAGTTTAAAAGCAAAGTAGGATACTTGGTAGATGTCTGGTCTCTTTTCAGGATCAGGTTCCAGCATGTATCCTGAGACAAAAAACGTATTCTGAGTTAATTCACATTTAAATTTAACTGCACCTACACACTACACGCATTCAGAAAGCAGAACGGTGAGCTCAATCTAAGCAAAGAGAGTACTTACTAATGAGACAGTGTATTTCATGTGAGTAGCGGGAATTGTCTGGGATGGTGAAACTGCCATCACAGATAGCCACTTGGCTCTCGCCGAATGGAAGGGTGAAGTAGCACAGCTTATAGAGAAGACAACCCAAGGCCTGTGCAGACAAGGAAATTGACGCCCATAAAAATATCTTCTCTTTATGACGTCATGGACGTTAGACAATATTTTTAAATGGTAAAGTGAAACCAAAACTTAGCCTCACCCAAATATCTGCTTTTGTTGTGATGATATTTCCCCCATAGAGGTTGACCATCTCTGGAGCACGGTATGACAGCGTAGTGTACCTGCAGTAGCAGTAATGTATGAGAATAGACCAACGAGCTTCTGAAATATAGGGAGGAAAAAGGGTAGATGGTACATCAGAGGGAAAAAAAAAAAACAACTAACTTTTTGATTTCGTCCTCCAAAACTGCCACCCCTTCTGTCTGAGGATTTTGGAAGCGGTTGGTGGCACTTCCAAAGTCACAGAGCACATAGTGTCCCCGGTCGTGAAGAAGAATATTTTCCACCTACGTGTGGAAGACAAGATGAGACTTGTGGGATGTGATGTAAAGTGAAACAAATGCAAACAAACAAAAAGCTTCCAAATTACAAGTACGACCATTCATTAGCTAGACTTGTGCTGTTAGTAGTATACGCATACAGAAAATATATCCCGCTTGCCTTGAGATCTCGATGGATGATTGGAGTCTTGCACTGATGTAGACGAGCGACCGCCTCGCACGTGTCACAAAAGATCTGTAACACCTCAGCTTCAGTGAAGCCCGTCTGTAGCCGCTGGTTCATCAGGTTTACCACCTGCCCTCCTACATGAAACAATTTAGTCAACAAAGACATTAATTCTTATTTTTTAATGTTACTACTTCAAATTTCTAGGTAATATTAAAATATAAGTTTACTCTGATACTAACACATCTACAATAAATGATAAAAACATACATTAATCTTTATCATTCACGTGACACTTCAAAGTGGTCAGCTTTTACACGTGAGAAAAAAGTAAAGAGTGCATCATGAATGTATTGCTTTAACACATATTAACATCGCTGTTTATAGAATAACAAAATAAATACATTTCCTACACTACCCAATTTGAAAACCCTAACGATGCTCACAACTGCACAGGCATGTTAACATTTTATCTTTATATAGATATTACAGCTAAGTTGAGCACCAAGTAAAACACAAGTTCTATTGACCACAACAGCTATCAGCTGAACATTTGCCTTTGAGAAAAAAAGAAAACAACAGATGCTGTAAGAGCTGAGGGTAATGGAGCTTTGAATTCAGAGATAGAAAGGCATAAGGGAGGGGGTGGGGCGATTTACCTCGACAGAAGTCCATTAAGATCAGGACTTCCCACACATCACCAGCTCCGACTGCAGTTATGCTGGAGTCCAGGAAGCCGACTATGTTTTTGTTACCCACCAGGTCCCTCTGTGTAAACAAACGAGAGAGAGAAGCAGCAATGATGAACAACAAGAGATGCAATTTTCAAATATCATGCAGTCTTAAGAAATTTTATGTGCTAGATCATAAAATACATTCATGTTTGTAAATTCTCAGTTTAATTTTAACTGACAAAGGACTTGAAGCAACGATGATAAAATCATCTGATAGGCATGTCACCAGGGAGTGGCTACAGGAACTGGTTTGTTTCACTTACAGTTAGGAAACGGACATGCAACTGAGCTTACAGGGCAACATTTTAAACAGAACTTCTTGTGCTAACAAGAAACCAATTACAATTTTGAGTGCTGCTTTGTTATCACCATTTGACACAGGTCAAATAGTGTTTTTGAATAACTTTCCTCTTTTTTTTTTTAAGTTCAGGCATTCGAGGTTAATCATATTTGCATTTACTGTGTCGTCACGTAACAGTGGATAGATTTTTGGTTGCCGAGCAAGCTAACAGTAATGCAAATTACTGAATTTGCTCCAGTTAGTTGCAATCACACTCACCATAATCTGTATTTCAAGTTTGCAGATCATCAAATCATGTTCGTTGTTGACATACATTCTTTTTAGTGCACATCGTGCACCTTGATGAGTCCTCACCAAAAAGACTATGGCAAAACCTCCTGCAAAGAGAAGAATAGGGAGAATGAAAAAATTGAAATGCAGAAGTAGAAAAACCACCAAAGTTATGTCTCGTCCATTTTTTGCCACCATATATATAGTACAATAATAAAAGTGGCACTGCGTTGGTGCTAAAACCCAGGACGTTCTTTCTATGAAGCAACAGTGCCAAACATACTGCCCTATTTCTCGGGACACTGACCATCTGTTGACAGTAACTTGATTTTGAAAAGATGACCTTGGCAGATCAAATAATCATAACCTAAACTACCACATCTCTGATAAAGTCACAATAAAAATGAAATCCATCAAACATGTGCAACAAATTGTTATATGCAGTTTGAAGCACTGGTGTCAAACAGCCCTGCAGCACGGTATAATTCAACCCTGTTTGATGGCCCTGGCTTAGCATAAACACTGTGTGGTGAGCTGGCTGGCACAATGATCACAAGACCTTGAAACAAAACTGTGTGAGTAAGCAGTTGTGCCGAAAAGATGCAAGAACACAAAACTGACACGACATAGGAAGTGAGAGAATTGATCATCTCACGTTTAGTCACAGGGATGACAGTGACATCCATAGCAACTAAAACCACCAACAATCACACTGCACTAATAAATAAAGCACAAACTGAGGATCTGTCAGCAGATATCTAGATATTTTAGATGTAATTATATTATTATAATCATTATTATTATCTTTCACACGTTTTGATGCAATGCACCAAGCTGACTCTTTCTTTTGAAATCACTATGCTAGAGACAATTTTACATCTACTCTCAGCATTACTTACTACAAGCTGGATTGTTAAAGACATTCATAGAATACAGCAAGTTAAATAAGAAATCATGTGGGCCTGAGTTCTCCATCCTGTGTGCGTCAGAATGGATGATGACACGTAGCAATTTTCCTGTTGTCAACATGAATTAAATGACTTGAAGTTTCACAATGAAGTGAAAAATTCTCCAGTTGCTGCATCTAAGAAAAGAGAGCTGGCAGAACACTTTGCTCAGTAATTAGTATTATGACATGAGAAGCAATTGCTTGGATGATATATGAAGTTTAATTAAGATCTGAGGCCTGTATTGAATCAGACTAAAGAGCAGAGGCTAGGCGGGCATGTGTGCGTATAGCCCAGCAGAGCATAAGCATCTGATCCACTGCTGTCTTGCGCAGTCTAATCTGAGATGCCTGTTAGAAATTAGAAGGATTAACAGCCGTCTTAAGCAACATTTAGCAGTGGTCTAGTGTCTCAGGAGACAGGGTGACCAAATAAGTACAGCTACAAATAGCCACTGCTCCTTGACGTGAAATGATAATAACACAATAGTAAATGCACACCAAAATACACCTTTGGACTCTGCAATTAAAAGTGTCACCAATGCTTGTAGTGTTCAGTTACAAACTGTCATTGTAATGGGACTTGCATAATAAGCACATGCTACGATGCTGTTTACAAACATATACACAACACTGCAGTGACAGGGAGAAAAACCAGAAATCGTCTCAAGAGAAGATAGCATACGCTATCTAATCTGACTTACAAAAGTTATTTTTCCCCTCTGTTAGAAAATGTGATAATTATGGTATAAAAAAAGGGAATGACTCGCACATTAATGACAGCAGGATCTGGGGGCACTAATGTTACCAGCAATAACTCTATACATTGATACAAAACAACCCTTGCTACTGACAGTAAAGGGAGAGAGCTGTGTGTCAGGAAATCAAGAGATAAGTCAGTAATAAATGACACATTTGCCCAAGACCCACAGCAAAATACAAAAATAACACTGTTCAAAGTGTGCACCTCCAAACCTTAACTACAAAAGCTAGCATCGTGCACCACCCTCACTGCTTTAGTCAGCACAAGGTAAAGTCTGTTGCCACAAAGTTCAAGAGTGACAACAAAGAGAGTTGGAGTAAGAGGGGGAAAAATAATTAACTACATGACGCAGCCAGATAACAGTGACTGCAGGCCCAGACTTCAATGAAAAGCATCTGAATAAACATGTGTATTGCCAGTAGTTGTACTCAAATTACAAAGAGCAGTTCTACCACCAGATCTAAATGTAATGAAAAAAAATATTGAGAACGCTGTATATATAATTATGATGATGCCATTTAGTAGGCCATGGAATTACAAGTCTGAATTGTGCTTTTCTAAAGTTACTATCAGAAAGGCCAAAGTGTTTTCAGAACTGAGCTGAGCTCACAGAAACAAAGAAATTCCCTAACATCTCAGTACAGGGCGGGTCTGAAGTTTGCTGTGGAACTCATTCGTAAAGCCAGTGTGGGGCCAAACACATGGGTCCCATCTATAGAACTGATAAATTAATCACACTTTTTTCATTAATTATTTAGTAACAGGCCCTCTTAGCTAACAGAGCACGGCAGACTCACATTGCAAAGACAAATGACGACAGGGAAAAGTTTACCTCTTTCACAAAGCCCGTTTAACCTGTTCTGGTAGAGATGCCCTTAAAAAGGTCCAATGAGTCCTCACCAATAAGTTAAAGGTTTGGATTAACAAACGAACGTGCAAGATTATTTTCACCTGGAAAAGTTGGTGTGAAGTTATGTCTGAGTTTCAGCTTGCTGTAAGGTCACATTCTATGTGCCAACACATCCAACAACTATCCAACAACTTCCAGTTAATTTTAACTTTTGCAGTCTACATCTGCCAGTCCCTTTGTAAATATCAATACAGGTGACTCAGCACGGCGTTGGCCCCTTACAGCACAGCAGGAAATCAGTTTTGCCATGTGCCTCCCAGCCCTCAGGTAAAGAGTGTAGTAATGCAAGGAGAATACACACGGACAGATGTATAGCCCATCCTCTTCACAGCTTAAATTTTCAGCCAAGTCTGTCTTTCGACTAATCTGCCTATTATTATTACTACTACTACTACTACTAATAATATTAATAATAATAACAACAATAATAATAATGCCGCAAACAGGCATGAAGAGGACTTCCTATAGGTGTAACCTCTAAAACCTTACTGGTAAATATTCACTAACCAATGCCATTTCCACTCAGTAATGTAGAGCAAACATGATAGCTCATCATTGTGTTAGTAACATTACTCTGGCTGGGCCAAAAACAAAACAAAAACAGGCCCAATCGTTTAAGTGAACCCATCCACAATGCAATTAAAGTGGTTGTAGTAATCCACAAAGCGGAACGCCACGTAGTTCACCTTCAGCGATTATTTCCTCCACGGTTACTTGATATCTTCCAATGCTGAATACTCGTCCGATGAAGCTGCCACCGCCGCCGGAACCAGCGCCTCCTCCACTGGCTCCAGGACCAGGCCCGGAGCCCCCAAACTCCCGACGGGAATCAAAAAATTTCTTCATTATCCCTTGACACTGCCCAAAGCAGGACCGAGTCCGAAAATGTACAAATGTCGCGACAACAGTAGATGGATAGAGTCAGTCCCTGCTGCTCGATGAGGTGCTGGCGTTAACGCTTCAGCAGCTGAATGAATGCTGCTAGCTGGCTTCAAGCTAGAAGCTAGAGAAACTAGCTGGACTTTAAAATATCCCGAACACTGCTGTCTGATGCTGTTCAGCTAACTCATGGTTTGAACAGCAGGCGGAGTCAAATACCGCAGAAAAGCCGCTTTCCACTCTACACCAAAATCGGTACTAGCTAGACTATGAGCCAGACTATGAGCCGGACTATGAGCCGGACTATGAGCCCGAAAAACCCCGTCAGCTCACCTAGCTAGCTAGTCAGCTAGCTAAGCAGCCAGGTGCCAGCTGTCAGTCAACAGACTAGCAGCCAGGTAGGTTCCTGATATCAAGTCCAGGTCGTTACACATCTCGGTCGATATTCTCCCGAGCGAAATGTTAGTCCACTTGCTGCCTTATACCTTTGTACCGTTGAGAAAATGTCAGCTCTTTACTTTTTGTGTTCGTGCTGCAGGTTAGAATAAGCCTGGTCAACTAGGTTAACTTAATGACAGCGCTAACACAGCTACTAGTACAGGCTAATGGCAGAAGTCCTCTCCATCTCCCTGAATCCTGCTGGGCTGCTCCTCATGTGATTGGTCAAATCAACAGTGACTTCCTGTTAGTCCTGCTTGTCCCTGAGCTCTGGATCGTCAACATAAATAAAATTTTGTGTTTTGTTTTATTTTTCATCAGTCTAATTTTCCAATAACATTAAAATAAAAGTAAACAATTTTAGTCTTCAATCTCAAATTTGTAAACAAAGACGAGGAAATATTGACGCATGTGTCTCTACAGAAGGGGATCTCCACAGGATTCATTTGTGCCAAACGTCTGAAGATATGAGATGTAAAGGTGAAAGATATGAAGCAATAACGATAATAAATAATAAAATGTATTATACCTATCCTCCTGAGAACAGAGAAAAAAACAAATCTTCCCATTGAACGTTTTTGTGATTTTTCTTGCTCTTTTGAGCTAAAAGAGGCCACACAAACACACAAACACTCATATCATGGGAAAGCCCAAGAGGTACTCTATTTAGTACCTCAGGATTTAGCGAGGTATCTCAAATAAGTAAAAAGATATAGACCAAAAACAAATGTCCATTACAGAGAACATAAATGAATAGGTTAGTTCTCATTAGGGAACCCACAGTAACTAAACTAAAATAAACTGAAAACCAAAAATAAAGTTGGTCAGTTCAAATATCCATGATAACCTTACATTTTAAAACACAGATATTTAGCTAGCTTTTATGATAAAGATCTATAATTACAAACACATTAAGTCTCTTAAATTCAATTCACTTTGCTCTTATTTATGATATAGTGCCAAATCACAACAGTCGCCTCAACGTACTTTATACTGTAAGAAAAATACCCTAAAATAATATAGAGAAGTACCCAACAATCAGACAACCCCCTATGAGTAAGCACTTGGCAACAGTGGAAAGGAAAAACTAAATTTTAACAAGAAGAAACCTCCTCGAGAAGGAGGAGGGGTGGGGGAGGGAGAGAGGACAAAGGACACACTGTTGAAGAGAGCCTGATATTAATAATAATTTCATTAATGATCAAATGTAGATAGGTGTTTAAACACATAGAGAATGAGCAAAAAAGTACCAAGACATGGTAAAGAAAGGATAAAACACAATAATTGCAGCAATCTAGCTGATCCTTACTGACTGTGCTGAAAACTATAATGGTAATGTATCTGTTTAAATGCTACTGTGCCATATTTATCACCCATTTGTTACCACAGCACCAGACTTGATTATGACAAAAAGTTGATGTCCGTCCACTTTAGCAGGTGCAAAATAAAATGTCTTTTTTTCTCCACGATTGAATTGTTTTTCCTGAGATTTGCTGACTTTTCCAGTTATAGCCAACTATTCTAAACTTTGCGTTTTGATTCTATGTGTTTTTCTCGCTACCATAAGAAATTGTTAAATAATTCCTATTCCTACACTGCACATTTATATTCTTTTTTGCATTCTTGCTTCAGGCCAATGCAATATAGAAATGATAAGTTTTAATACTGTCATCAGAAATTTAAAAGGTGAGATTTACTGTTATTTATAGCTTAAGTTTTAAAGACTGATCTGAGATCTTGGCTGACTGCATGCTCGTGTTAGTGCGAGAACCTTTCCTGAAGGGGGCGCTGTTTCATCACAAAATAAATATGGACACGCAGAATTCCAATTTCAAGGGCCATACTACGTTTATCCCTTACCATGATAGAAGGTTTGTTGTTGTATGTATGTGTGTGTCATGAGAAAGTGAAATTTGACTGTGAACAAAATTGGAGCAAAACTGTTAAACAACAGCCACTTTTCTTATTTATACCCAAATTCCTGAAAGACAGTCAAACTCAAAGTCAAAATCCAGCCTTGTGTTTGACAGTCACACTGTAAATATTTTAAATATATATCGCATTATGGAAAAGTTCAACATGTATTTCAATTCATATAATTTTCTCACAGCTCCCTATGTATGTACTGTTTTTAGGACATGCACGATAAGTTGTTTACAGAATATAGGGCATTCATTTGAGTACAGCTATTACTTTGGAATAAATGTAGCTACACATTTAAACATGTGGTGACCATTTCGCTAAAATAATTGAGCCATTAAGCTATTTCAGCTGCAGAGTTGTTAGTGCTCCAGTGATAAATGACAAAGCTCTGATGCATTCTTTCCTCTGTGATCATCTACAATATGTTGGATCTCAGCTGACCGAATAGCTAAAGGTAAACAGACTTTGTTCTCATTTTGTGTGGTCCCCAGAGAACCAAAACATCCTTACAATTTGGCGTCTGGACTCAGATAATGTGAAAAGGCGAGGTCAGAAAAGCAAACATAATGTATGCGTACCAACAAGTATTAGAATAGAGCTGAATGGTGCCTGTGACTGGAGCAGAGCTGCAGTTACATCATTAGAGGAGCTGTATCTGCCACGTTGAGAAAAAAACCCTAGAGCTCTCAAAGGCTAGAAAACATGCCAACCGTAGATTTTTCTTCTCCATGTGTGAAATTGGCAAAACAAAATACCAGTTTTGAATTCTTGGAGATCAAAGGGATATGAACCTCTTATTAATATTTTGACTTCACCTCATTCTAGGGTAATTTAAAAAAAAAGCAGAATGGAAGCAAAGATTAATTTTACGCTTTTGCCTCCACCTTATCTCACTGCCTTCCCACAATCCTCGCAGATGAAATTTATTAAAAGATCAATCCTGGCATATTACTTTTTTTTTTTTTTTGCTTTAAAGTACCACCTAGACATGCACACACACACACACACACACACGCACACACACCTACACATGCATGTGTCGTGTACAAATTGCTATACTAATGACATGGCCTGACCTTTATCTTTCCTTGACTCCAGATGGCTGCTCTCAACAAGAAGGCCTTTTTTTTGTTCCAAATGACCTTTCAGTATCTTTGCATTGTTGTAATAGTAATATCATGAAGCATTTAGTTCATTGTCGATTGTCTAACCATCACAACTACACACCACAGCTAACTGTTCAGTCTGTCAGTCAGTCTGAAATGAACCTGAATGGTAACTTTCGTAGACACAAGCAACTAAGGAAATACATAAAAAAAAGCTCCAGCCTGAATTTCTGAACTAATCCTTTATAAATGAACTATGACATGTTCATACTTACAGCTGACAAAGACACTCCAAACAGCATCCAAGTTTTGATTAGATATTTCTATCAAACTTGATAAAAACAGCAGTCATGTACAAGTCCCTGCGTACATTCAGTCTCAATCAAAACAGCTGGATCCCACTTGCTGATACTATATGATAATTTATTTCTGAAAAACAAATCTCACACAACTGCTAGGTGAGGTGCTGTCAGATTCCTTCCTATCTGCCGGCTTGTTTTGGCAATCACGCCTATTTTAAAAGTAGCTGATTATTAGACTTTTTGGAGCGAGTGAGTTGTACCCACATGCAAGAGGGAGCTGGAGTGCCCTGCTTCACTCAAGCAGCAGACACAATGAACATCTGGATCTCATCCCCCTGTAAGGGAAAGCTAATCATCACATACCTGAGCAATCACTCTTGACTTTTTTTTGGGTTCAGCAATGGCGAGCTCGGAGCTTTAATTATTGCCTGCGTTTGTCAGCAGCGTAAAGCTTTCCATAGGTACAGTCCAAACTGTGACATTATATAATATATAATATCCTGGGTTCTGGAAGCCAAGCAGGTACATTTCTGAAAGAAATCTGGCTCTCTTTAAAAATTCTGACATTGTGCAGTTGAGTATCAAATGGAAAATTCTTAGGGGAACACGTTGATCACTTCCTTTCTACTGTAGCTTGGTCCAGGTCATGGTTAATATCATAGCACAGTGCTTTTAAAAAAGCAAAACAAAAACTCTCTGCTTTGCCCTCTAATCTTCACCAGAGCTCCACATTCAATTTAAATCCTCGCTGGTAGTGTAGGCACAGGAAGGAGAACTCTATTTCACTTTAAAATAATCCAGCCTCACGAATCATGGTTCAGACCTGCATGCTTTTTTTTTTTTCATAACAAAATTGACACAACTTCTCCCTCTCTTGATTTGCCACCCATTTTCACCTGTACTGCAGTGAATTGATTTAAGAAAAAGGGAAACACACACAGTAAGTAATAGTGCAGAAAATTGAGGACAGACTTCCTTTCTGGATTGGAAGTTTGGCTGCTATGTGCGTAAACTTCATGTAACGCCTCATCGCCAGCCAACACAAGCTAATTTCATTTTCATTCCCCTTGAAGTGCTAATTCAATAGAAAGCATATTTTAAAGCCTCAAAGGATAGAGACATCTTTTCAGCTGTCAGTACTAAAATGTACAAAGTGAATGATCATAAAAAAGGACCACAACATTGGTTGTATTCAGAGTCTGAATGAGGTGCCACCCTCAGAATCCTGCAGCTCAATCTTTGCATTACAGATATAGCTTCCACTGTGTAAACTGGGGCGAGGAGGCTATTATGAGTTGCCATAATAATCTGATGAATTCACAATACTCACAGGCAAGTCTGCGGTAGTGACTTTAGTATTTTTAAAATCCTGGCTACAGCCATGCTTGATACATGGCTGTCAGCAGGCACAAAAACAGTATGTTAACACCAACACAGACAGATAATCACTCCTTGTTAAACATCCACAACGGCACGTGTGGATTTAGATTCAGAGGGCCAGCCGATGCACACACCTTGTCGTGAGGAAAACATCACTCACCCTTGAGCCACTGTGATGATGGCTCTGTTCTCCTGTATGTTTGTGTATCACCTGCTCTATCCCAAACTGCTGAATGCACATTTAATGTCTGTGACACCGGGACGTGCGCCTCCTGACTGGACGCGATGACAGTCAGCTAATCTGTCATCCTCACACCGTGCAGCAGCAGCTGCTTTAGCATTAGTCTTCTGTTTGCAAAGGCGGCAGGTGCGCCGACGGAGAGTGGATGGCGCTGACGGTCGTGGTGACAAACAGCCAGTCTACCTGGAACAGCCGCGCTATCTGATGGAACTCGTGGCAGCTGCTGCAACAGAGCAAGAGCAAAAACGAGGGGAAAAAAAAAATCAAATCACATCTCTAACCCTTGGATGAGTCTGGATGTGTATTATGTGAGTGTATGTGTGTGTTTGCATTAGACTCAAATTGGTCTGGTGACTTATTGTTCTGTTCTCAGTTTAGTTACATTGATAATATGCAGTGTTTTGAGTGATTATCTTGCAAGCTATGTGTGTGTGAAAAAGGTTTTTGCACCATTAAATGGCTCAGGGACTCCTCTCCTCATTAGCATCTCTTATCAGCCCACCCAGCCAACAGCAATCAGTACAGATCAGTTGAGGCAGGAAGAGTCAGGGATGAAAGGAAGAGGCCACGGGTAAACTTCCTGTGGAATGCAGTCTTTTCTATAGCTAAGGGTGGAGTGCTTCTTACAGACAGGAGAGGGGAGCATTAACCCTTTTATTTAAAAAAAAAAAAAAAATCATTTGCGGTCACAGAACACTAAGCAAGAATACTTCCCTGTGTTAGTAAACAGAGACAGTCGTTTCAAAAGATAAGGCTTTTTTTCAGAGCTGAGGAAATGATCGTGGTATGTCAAAGCCCTGAGTGAATCAGATAGCATTTAACTCATTTGTAGCAGTCACGAGTTGGCTGTCAGGCCAGGTGATTTGTTTCAAATGACGTATTTCATCAAGTATTTAAAATAGTCTTCAGTCAGAGTGGGCTGAGGCAGCAGATCTGGGCAATCTATAGCTTAAGCTAAGCGTTAAATCCCAGTTCTTTCACAAATGCCCACATTGAGATCAACAGCACTATATGCAGGAGTACGCAATTAATTTTGTGATACTTAGAAGTTTCAGGGAGGGCTTCTTGTTTTCTTACGTCCTCTTCAAGATTTGTTGCTCTTTTGTGTGTGGCTGTATGTGTTTTTTTGTGTTTAGTTTATCCAGTTATTACCGATACTATAAACTTTATATTATTGATTCAAGCTGAAAAAAGACTGTGCGTGCTCACTGAATGTGTTTAGCTCTTTCTCTGCTTAAACTACAATCAAGGGGATTCTCTAGTCTTATATCATTGTTTTTTAAAAATAATTTTCGTTTTCATTGTCTTATCATTGGGGATTACCCAAACAGATACTCAAAACAGATTTAGAAACTGCTGACCATCTCAGTGGTAACAGATTCAGAGTATATGGAGATGACCCTGAGATCAGCGTCCCTGTGGGGAAACTGTCATAACAAAGTCTCTTCAATCTTATCTGAGGCAACTTTCTCATATATTAATGTGTGTGTCTGTGTGTTTGTTAATGTTCTCGGCATCCCAGAAAAATTCATCTTTAAAAAAAGAAAAAGAGTCAAAAACTAATCACTGCTTAAAATCCAACAACAGTCTTCCTTTTCTTTTCTTTTCTTTTTTTTTATTATTGTGAATTTTTAAAATATATTTTCAGGTCTAAAATTATTTATTAAAAGGTTTGAGAAAGGGTATTTTTTTAGCCCTTGCTATTCTTTCTCTTTAGCAGTTCATTCATAT
>VUQR01010921.1:0-29130 GCA_015108515.1 Hemichromis elongatus | reverse complement strand
CCAAAAACATTGGTTCTTTAATTCATAAGTACCCGCAATATGGTTATTTTTCTAATTTTGATCAAAACATTGGGTCATTAAAATATTAGTCTGATAAATCTTATAAGTATGCTTCAAGAAATGAAATACCTTTATTGTTGGTTTATTGGTACACACCTTTAAGTTACTGTATGCTTGTGGTTTGTACAATACACATGCAAGTCTTGAACTTCTGGTATGATGTGTGCAGAAGGTGTAAAGTTGTACCCAATTTAGACCTTGTAAATGGCGTTTGCGTAGTGATTTCTTACTGTTACCGAGCACTCAGAGGTTTATCTAGTTCATATCATCATTTTTTTAAGAAAACCAGAAACGTCTTGCTGAGAGGTGAGAGTATAAACATTTCCACCACTGTGTCACAAATATAAATATGGCAGGATGAAACTTGTCTAAATGTATTTAGGGCTTTTTAACATTTAACTTTATAAACAAGTAAACATTAAAACATGTTTTTTAAATTACCTATTTTTTTGTTTGGCTCAACACAACGTGTCTCCTAATTGTGGACCTGAAAATCAAGAAATTATGCGAACAGATTATATTGCTTGGAAATGTACACTCACTGGACACTTTATTAGGTACACCTTATTAGTACTGGGTTTCACCTGTTTTTGCCTTCAGAACAGCCTTAAGTCTCTGCTGCATCCAGGTGCTGGAAAAATTCCTCACAGATGTTGGTTCACATTGACATGATAGAATCACACAGTTGTTGTAAATTTGTCGGCTGTGGCTCAACAAATATTTTCTCTGTTTTTTACACCATTCTCTGTAAACACTAGAGATGATTCTATGGGAAAATTTCAGACCAGTAATTTCTAAAATTGCAGAACTGCCTGTTACCAACAAACATGCTGCATTTAAAGTCATGTGAAAAGCTGAGGGTACATTCATTTAGATTGTACCTGTAGAGACCGATGTGTTCAGATGCCAGTGGAAATGTAAAATCACACATTCAAAGGTGACACAAGTTGTCTTCTTTTTATTTATCTCAAGGAGCGCACTCAGGCTGTGCCAGTGTACCACCCCACCCCAGGTGAGAGCCGTCTGGCCAGTCAGCTGACTGAGGAAGAGCAAGTCCGCATCGCACAGCGCATAGGACTCATCCAGCATCTTCCCAAAGGCATCTTTGATCCAGGGTCTGACCCCTCTGAGAAGAAAGTTAAAGAGTGAGTTTTAATGGTGGCACTGTCATTAATGGGCACGCCCTTTGATCCTTTAAGAGTTTAGTATTTTGTGAAAAAATAGAAAGAGAAATCTTTGAATAGTTCTACTGTCCAAAAATAAAACAAGCTTTGAGTTTTCGCATCTTGAGCCTGCTCAATCATCCAGGTAAGGAAATCTTGAAAAGTTGATTCTGTTCATCTGGACGTAGCATTTTCAGTGGGAGAAACATTTCGTTACTCATTTAAGTGACTTGTTCAGTCTCAGCTGACTGCAGGTTTCCCCAACCTGGTAAAAGGTACCTTTGCATAATGACTGAAACTAGCACCACTGTCTACAATGGCTGTGAGGTCAGTTTTATGCAAATGTCACAAACATGACCATTGATCCGTGACCATTGATGTTTATATCCAAAGATAGTCCACTGGCCTGTAAGTGTAAATAGACTGCGGAGTCCTGGCCTGACTAGCTCTCCTGTGGGGACCAAGGATTGGGCCCCCCAGCACAAACAGAGTAATATAGTATATGTTGTTAAGTGCCAGGAGGATTGCTGTGATTTATACATCGGGGAAACAAAACAACGTCTGGCTAAGCAGAATGCACAACACAGAAGATGGGTTATCGTATGAGTCTGCAGGTATTTGTAAATCTTTTCTCCCTTTTTTTTCCCCTCTAGATGTGTGATCTGCATGTTGGATTTTGAATATGGCGACCCTATTCGGTTCTTGCCCTGCCTTCACATCTACCACGTGGACTGCATCGATCCATGGCTCATGCGTTCCTTCACCTGCCCCTCCTGCATGGAGCCCGTAGATGCAGCCCTGCTGTCCACTTACGAAACCAACTGAGCAGCCCCTGGTGGTTGCTTCTGCCTAAAAGTAATGCACCTTTTTAGCCAAAACTGTCGTAGCTGTTCCAACAGATAGATGAGGGGATGTGGTTCGATGCAGATGTTTGTTGGGTTTTTGTTTATAAACACAAGTAAACAACTGTGTCCTACAGCACATTCTGTAGGTCTGAAATCCATCTATTCAGACTTGGAAAGCATGCTTTGGCAGATGGAAGATGTGCCAAAAACAAAACAAAACAAATGAAACTGTACAAGTAGCAAAACATTACTGCAAAGTAATTTCACTTTCATATGACTTATACTTATTTTTGCCTTTGTGTAATTTGCACCCCCCTTTCAAGATGTGTGATGTGTAACATGTTCTGTAAATGGAGGAAATGCATAATTGTTTTGATCAAGGGGGAATCGTTTTGTCAGAATTTTCAGTGAACACATGAAGTGAAGTAACTGCACTCTCCAAGTAAACTTGTGGTCTTGAATGTCACAGAATCACAATACTCTCTACCGAAAACTTAAATCACACTTTCCTGAAGCTCTGCCATGAGATAGAATGGTGTCAGTTCAGCTTTTGAGCATATTTTGAAGATTACTCAAGTTTTATTTAGCTGCTTTGACTACATGTGAATGTTTCTGTTGCTTTCCCACAGTATGAATCCTCAGCTTTTGCTTTGCCTTAGGTTTGTGCTCTCAACCCTTAGTTTGTCCTCTACAGTCAACAACAAAGACACAATATACCGTGCAATCACCCTTAAAGCACCTTGAGATAAGATGTCTGTCACCTGATACTGTGTAGCTTGTAGATTTCGACAATGGTGTTTTTTCTATGTGTGTATGTTTGCATTTTACGGGGATGTTGGATAGAGATCATCATGTCAAGCTAACATTGTGAGTTAACTCCCTCAGTAGTGAAATGTAATGTAGTTTCCCCTCCTTTTTTTTGTTTAAAGCTTTTGGATTGTGCACTGAAGGCCTTCTAAATGAGCAAGTAATGCATTTCCAAAGCTTCTGGGTCTGGTAGTGGAATGTGATTTTATGCTTTTGGTGTTGGACATGTGCTGTCTGTTATCGTTGCATAATGCACAAAGATGTGAAATGGCAAAAACAGACGCTACAGCAGTAGAAAGGAATGTATCTTTATTGTAAAGCATGATTCAGTTGTTAAACATTAACAGTATGACTGTAAAAGGAAATTTGTGATTTACTGTGCACATACTGTGCCTTTAAAGGTTGAGGTAAGCCAATTTCCTGTGAAGTACAATCATTTATGACATTACTTTTGTTTTTCTTTAGTTGTCCTCTAGGAGGAGGCAGATACCAGCAATGTAGTGATTTGTGTCACAATGAAACAAGCCTAGGATGAAGCCAGAAATGTGATCTGGCTGCTGTTAACAATCAACAGTCGTTCTGTCTTTTAATTTATAACTTGTGCTCCGAGTGCACAGGTTTTAGGAAATCCATGAAACCACAATAAAAGTGGATACCAAATCTTATACATGTGTGATGTTTTGTTTCTGAATTAAATATTGTATTGAAACACATTCTCAACCTCTCAGCTGGAGAGATAGTGGGTTACAACTTAAGAAACAGACAAAACTGACTTTAATTTATTATGTTTTATATAAATCTTTAGATTTCTTAAGATGCAAATGATGTATTTATCTCAAACACCTTTTCATACGACTGCATTGCAGTCTCCTGTGTTTAATTGAGCTCTGAAATAATTTGTTTCCACCAATGACTGATTCGTGTTGGTAACAGTTAATCCCACTGAGTATAGAAAATGTGCAACTCTTAACACCAAGTGCTCAAGCTGTTAAGACTGACGGTTGTTCCCTGAAGTGGATGGGCTGCATACGCCTTCACATGAGAAGCTTCAAAGAATGTGTGGTCAGTGTCCGTGTCACAGCTCAGAACGAGTCGGCCTTCATTTCGTTGCATTTTCTTAGAAAAACAGGAAATGCGCAAACATAAGTGCAAATCAAGTATATAGCCCCATATAGCCATGACAGGGCACCACTGATCACTCGTCACTTTTTAAAACCTGTTGCTACTGATTTTCATTCCAGTTCTTGTGTATTTCTTGTGTAGTCTTTTCTCTTTGTTTTCCTTCCTTACGAATGGCTTCTTCACAGCCACACAGCACTGAGACCATTTCTAATGAGGCTTTGGTGAGCAGCAGATGGATCAACTGATGTTCCAGATATATCTCTTATGTCCTATGTGAGGGCTGCTTTTGAGGTCTCCTGTTTCTTGAGGACATGGCATTTATACGCTGTTCATTTGCTGTAGATAGTATTTTCTTTTAGTCATGCTTTTTCTTCTTTTGTTCTGCACTTTTTCTGTTTCCTCACATTATTTATGGACACATTTCACACCATGCTGAGACATCAAGTTTTATTTAAGGAAATGGGAACAAATTGGTTTCTGTGCTAAGTTGTCCGTTACATATAGACACAAAACTGGTTTGTTAGTTAGCCACCTGTTTATGGTTGAATGATCCATCGGTGTTTAGAAAAAAGACTTCATCATATTTTTTTTCCTTTTTGTTTATTTGTTTATTGGTTATCAGGCAAAATTATTTATTTTTTAAACAAACAGTTTAAACATATCACGTTGGGCTGAGCGAAATTGAAATAAGATTTATTTTTTTAAGCTTGTAACATTTGTTAGGCAGATGTTAGCCCGATGGAGGCAAAAACACTTAAGCGTGCTGTAGGTGGTATGCCAGCGAGTGAGTTTATTTAGTGTTTAAATCATATAAAAAGGACTTGCTCCCTGCATCCAAACTCTTGTATGACTAAGAGCCAAATGAACAGCAGGCATGTAGTCGGGTGCCAGAGCATTAGTGGACATGTCCACCAGCTGGACCCTCAACATCAGCAGAGTGATGCTCATTACCAGAATGAGCTACATGATCACTGTACTAAAGGAGAAAAACTTCACGATACAGTACGATAGAGAGAGAGTATTTTCTTTCTGCAGAATATTTTATTACAATGTTCATATATATTTACAGTATTTAAAGCACACATATTGCACATTTTAAACCACACTGGATATCAGTGTAACAGATTTGGAATCTATTACACATATTGCACATATGTGTGAGTGTGAGCGTTCCTGTGGATCATTTACACAGATTTTACAATGTTTTGTGATCTGTACTTTTTAAAAAAAATCTTACAGTTATAATAAGGTGGTGATTTTTCTGCTTTTAGGTTTACAGTACCAGAGCAAAGATTTCAAACCTCAACAGCAACACTTCATTACGCAGTTTTTCTTGAGCTTCTTTCTATAAAGCGTACATTCCCACGCTGACTGTAGCCAGAGCCACAAACAGTCCCAGGACCATCCTGAACAGCGAGGAAGTGTTAATGCCATTTCCTGACATGTGGAGTGTGTTCGCCTTTACTGGCTTGGTCTGTGTCATAGAGCTCTGCAGGTTGCTGTCAGAGACGCTCAGCATCTTCTGTAAATCTTCAAAGACCTGTAAAACAAACAACAGAGCATCTCTCAGCTGCTGTGGCTAAATATCAATCAGTGTAAGATGGAGCTAATCTAAGGTTCAGCTGCCCTCTGAGTGGCACTTTTGCTTTAACGTCTGTCCTTCCAATATTAGCACACCTCCTTACCTGAATGTTGAACTCAAACGCCCTGACAGCCTCCTCCAGCACACCGTTCCTCTCCTCCTCTGTCAGCTCCACGCTGTTCATGCGGCTGCGATAGAGCTGTTTGAACAGGTTGGGGCTGGACACGCCGGGGAAGGCAAAGAAGGACAGACCATCGCCATTTTTCAGATCCATGGACTTCTGAGCGATTCGACCAAGAACCTGTCCCCCAGACAGGTCACCCAGATACCGGGTGTAAGCATGGGCAAGCAGGAATTCAGGGTTTTCTTTGCCAATCTAAAAAATGGTAGTGGAGTTATGAAGAGCGTTAATTGGCCATCACCTAGCAGAGATAGAAACATGCATGTGATTTGTGGAAGATTAAATAAAACATACCTGTCTGAGCCTGTGGCAGTATCTTTTAGTGGCTGCAGGAATGACAAGCTTCTCTCTCCAGTCCTGACCATAGAAGTATTCCAGATCTTTTTCAATGGACTTCAGCCGGGCCAGTTCAGCAGGAAAGTAAATAGGTGCGACGCTGGGATGGTCCGAGTTCCTGTCCAGCACTTCTTCCAAAGCCTGGTAGATCTCATACAGCGAACACAGGAGGAGCTGAAGAAGAAGAGACACAAAGCCATTAGTTTTTGGTATCGACCCCCTGAAAAGTAAGAGTATTTAAACAATTACGCGGGCCTTCTTTTTTTTTTTTTTTAAATATTACCTTATATTGCGGAAGTGTGACTTTTCCCCTCTGGAAGCTCAGCATCAGTTCTGTGTTTTCTGCTCTAACGTGACTCTCCTTAGTCACTTTTTTTATTTGTTCAGACAAGTCCCTGAGGAAAAAAAAAATGGATTACAATTAGAACAGAAAAGCCAACATTTAATGTATTGCAGCTGAAGAAAAGGCTGTGACACACAGCTAAGAGCAGTAATCATTAGAAAACATACTTTGGATTCACAAATATGTGCATCCAAAGTACAGTTCCATTATGAAAAAATATTGTGATCAGAAATGTTTATGTAGCTCATAAAGTTCCCAAACATATTCTGCTACTGGAGACATGTGTTGGATGTCACAGAACTGATTGAAAAATCCATCTCAACACATTAAAAGAAAAATGTGCATGGGGTAGAAAAGAATATAAAAAATCACAGCAGCTCAGTCTAACCTGTCGGTCATCTGCTCTGCTGCTGCTGTCTGAGTCTTCTTCTCGGTTTCCATTGTGCCGCTGAAAAAACAGTAAAGGACAGTAAAGATGTCAGAAAAGTACTTTAACAGAGTATAAATTCTTTTTCAGTAAGGTGATAACACTGTGGTTTAAGAGATATAAAATCTACAAAAGATTGTCAAATTTAAAGTATGATATTGCGTTTGACTCACGAGTAAGAATGAAGTCTGATCTGTGTCCTTGGTTTCTCTCTGAATGTCCAGTGCAGTTGTGTGCTCTGTTGGCTTTCACTCTTCTCTTTATATGATCTGCTTCTGTCTCCTCCTACCACCACCAGCTCAACACAAACAAGAACTCAGCCTCAACAAAAAAAAATGGGCTAAACATGACACGGCAGCTTCAGCAACAATAGTAGGAGGGGACTAAGAGTTAACGTGATGTGGCAACTTTGAGAATAGCACGGAAAACTGCTGAGGGAAGGACTACCAGAGCGTGAGGAGGGAGTTCCCTGGAAAACCAGGGGGAGGGCTGAGCGCTAAACATGATGCTGCAACTTCAGAATCCAGAGTAGAGCCACACAGGGGAGGAGGAGCTGAGGCTAAGCATGACTGTGGGGGTTTACGAAGCTGCGAGAGAGGAAGTGTTTAAACAGTGACTAATGTTGTGCATTTAATCGGAAACAAGAACAGGTCTGTAATATTGCACAAGTCTATCAACATTCAGTGACAGAGTGGAGGAGTATTTTTTTTTAACAAACAAGACTAGCTACTGTTGATTTTGTCCACAACAATAATAATAAGCTATTGATATTATTATTATCTGAGCATTATAAACAGATGTGATCAATTTACTGATTCAGAGGGTACTAATGTGCTCCTGTAAACAGCCTCTACCTTTCTGGGAAGTCTTCATCCTTGATTACCCAATAGTGCAAGTATCTAAAAGAGATCAGAATCAGAATCAGAAAGACTTTATTTATCCCCGAGAGGCAATTGAGAAGCAGCAGAGCAGCATGGCATTAAATATGAGGAAGGGGAATACACAGACAATAAGAATTGGATTATAAATACAATATACAGTATATACACGTTTTTATTTTAAATAATAAAACAGTTTCACTCTGAGCTCTTCCAGTAAAACATATGGGTGTCTACATAGATTTGGCTAAAAACTGTACCTAATCGTTTCATGTAAAAGGCCCAAAAAATGGCATTTTAAAATACGTGACTACTTGAAATCAACTGAGACAAAGCGATAAAAAAACACCGCTACATCTGTTTTTTTTGTTTTTTTTTAATCAAAATGCCAAACATTTCAATTATAACTTACAGGGACAAAATAAAGCATAACTCTAGATTATATATGATTTGAAAAATGTGTCACTAAACTGCAGACTGACGTGCATCTGCTCAGGTATCTGCAGGGTGAGATAATAGCTGATCATGTATAAAATCACTAAGCTTCACTCGCTTAACGTGACTCAGCACATCGCAGTGACCCACAGAGAGGGAGGGCGCTAAACGTGAGTCAGCAGTGCTCTGCTGTACACGTACACGGCAGGGGAGCACAGCGTGTCCGACAGGAAATACAGTGAGTTTACCCCAGGAAGTCTGTGACAGAGCTGGCCCGAGATTTAGGGGTTTGTTAGAGGTTGTGTGCTTCACGTTACCTGAGCAAAATCAGACTTTTTCCTAGATTAACGATAGTTTTTGGTCAAACGTGGAAACATAACGAATGGAAGGCAGACGTCGATGTGCGACATGTTTGAGCTTGTTTTCTGCTCAATCTTATCAGTTTGTATTTGTTTTAGATACCCCCCCCCCCCCTTGTTTTGGGCATAGTAGAAAGCCTACTGCTTAACTGCTATGTTCACAAACGCTAAGTTAATGCTGAACTAGAGGACTTCAAAACAACTTGTTTTCCTCACTAGCTAGCAAACATGACTAGCGTCTAGCTAGCACTAGCCTTAGATCATTTATTTCCTTTGCACAGTCAGCAGTCTGCTGAAGGTGAGCTATTCATTTACTCGCCCAGGTGAGAAACTTTTATCTTCAGCATTTTAGACCCATAAACCTTAGAGAGACGGCCAATCCCTGCTGCAACCTTTTATTAGCTGCTGCAACCTTTTATTAGCTTTATCCAGCATTCATGTTTGGTCTGACTAAACCTCAGAGCATATTCCAGCTAAAATCCTCACAGTAAGCAAAATATATGAAGTGGCCGTTGTATAGGCAGACTGTACAACTGTAGTTCACAATATTCTATTGTTATGCAGATTCACTTTACTCAAGAGTTTCTGATGTCTGAATCATGGATCTCTCTTCTGTTGGTCTAGATGAATTGTGAAACAGAAATAGTGAGTGGATGCACCCATAGAGAAAACAAAAGGTCATACAAAGATTTCATGATGGATGTCGAGGAACTCGAGGAAGCAGGATCAGATGCGGAGGAGCATAGCACCAAGATGCTTCATCAGGTGCACTACTCTATTATTTTTTAATCATTTTTCAGCAGTGCATATTCCAGTACAATGACAGTATCTTTTTAACATCTTTGAGTTTTAACTGTGCTACATTTTGGCTTAATTTTAGGTTTTTAGGCAAATTTCAGTTTGGTAGTTGTTGTTTCATCCTCAAACCCAGTCATGGGGACCACAGGCCAGTATACTCCTATAGATTAGGGTTAGTGCCAGGGCCCAAGCCGGGATAAATAAGGGGGGGGGCAGAAAGGGCAGTAAGTAAAAAATTTAAAAATCTTTCAAATCAAACATACAGATTATCAATAATACTGACATAACAGATCAGGTTAACAACAACCGCCTTCAGTGCTGTTGGCCAGCAGGATTGCGGTAGAGACTGTGCTACTGTTGGCTGAAGACAAAGGAAGAGGAAGGACAAAGGAGTGTTCAGAGGAACCAAGATGGAAGGAAAGGCCTGAATGTGGAGTAGTAGGTGTAGTAGGTCTTTAAATGTAGGGAGCTTGACTGGTAAAAGGAGAGAGTGAAAAGTAAGAGAGGCAAAGGTGATATGGTTTGGATGCGCAGAAGAGGGATAGTAGATATACTGGACAAAGGATATTGACTTTAGAGCGGCCAGGCAGGAGGAACAGGGAAAGAACACAGGGAAGACCCATGGATGCAGTGAAGAAGGACGCTAGAGATGAGATGAGATGACATGGTGCCAGATCACTGTGGTGACCCCTAAAAGCAGTTGGAAAAAAAGGAGGAAGTGTTTCACCTCAGCTGGTTATAAAACTAAAAAACAAAGATTGTTGTAATCAATTTTACAATTCAGCATGCCGTTCTTGCTTTGTGATAACCCTGGAAGAACGAAATGACATTAACATCAGTGTCAACATCAGTTAGGTGCTGGCTAAATATTAAGAATACGTGAAGAAGACTTTAAAAACAGGGAGGTTGTTTGTGGCCCTGGTTTAAAGAGTGAATAAACAAATACAGACGTAGAATAAACAAAGAAACAAACCTGGCTATGGACAAAATTGTCATTTTAATCATTTGTGTTGTAGAAGAATTTCACAACCACTGCTATGTTTGTTTTATAGTGTGACTCATGCCTTATACTGATATTTCTAACCAGTCAAAAGTCATGTAAGTGTTTCTAATTTTCCAGGAACAAAGTGGCTCCCTGAACAAGAACATGCCACCTATTGGTAAGGACTAAGCTTTGACGATTCGCAGCTGTGTAGTTTACACTGTATTATTTTTTATTTCTGATGCAACCTTATTTGACAACTACAGAAATCTCTGTGTTGCAGAAGTAGGATATTTTATTTAACAAACTTTATTATTTATCAGAAATGACTTTATAGCACGTTAATGCAGATAAAATCCTGATTATCACAGTGTTTCATAATGTGTTAACAGTATAAAAATAACAGGTGGAAATTTACACTTTTGGCTTAACCTGGGAATTATATGTTAATGCATTTGTTTATGATTCTTCTGTCCCCTTATTGCAGGTAGTAGTGGTATAGACCCCGAACCTCATGGAGCGGACATCTCAGGTTTCCTCCATCAATATCCAGTCTGCGTGTCACAGGACAGATGGACAGTGAGAGGAGAAGAGGTGATAGAACAGACACATCCAAAATTTTATTTTTACCCGCTATGGTTATATTTTTAAAAAAATCTTTATCTATCAAAACAATAAAATGGACTTTATTCTTTTACTTCTAACCTTGTGGCTGCTTCTATCTTTCTAGCATATCCAAGACATTAGTAACATTAGTCTGGTAATGTAATTTATGATCTATAGCCAAGTACTGTATATCTCCCAATCTCATGTCTAATCATTACATTTTATATTCCTTTCTTTTTCTTTCAGAGGAGTCTAGGTCCCATGTTGGAGTACTTGGTGTATCTTAACAGCCAGCATTATGGTGCAGATTGTCCCAGTAACGGACATGCTACCCCTTCTATCTCTCCAGTTGCCAACTGGCCTTGTCACTCTACACCCATTCCTAGTTCACTGACATCCATTTCGACTACTGTCAGCTCCACAGTTAGCTCCACGATGACTAGCTTCATGACTGACGTATGTAGTCCCATTGGTTTTATGTGTAGTGTCACCAATTCAGCCACAGACCCTCTAATGTCCACCCGCAAGAGTCTCTGCTGCTCTGACCAGGATCCTGCCAGTACTGCAGCTTACCTTCACCTCCTGGGAGAATCGTTATCCCTGATTGGACACCATCTCCAGGAGACAGATGTGAGTAGTTTCGATTTAACAAAAAAGGTCTTTTTAGAAGACACTTAATGTCTTTTGTTCATCTCACATGTTTTCTTCATCTCACTTGTATAAATTCAGAAATGAGGGGCTTATAGTGGTCCCTGTAACCAGAACCAGAACTACTTTATATCTTTGCTAATCAGAAGTAAACATAGAATAGATTTTGATCATAAACAGATGCTGTAAGGGCTTCGATAGTAGAGTCTCCTAAGGTAGTTGGAGTCCTAAAAAGTGGTGCTTTCTTTATCTTTTTGTGTTTATATTCCAAACTAATTCACAGAGGCCTGTATCATAAAACGAGGTTAATATACCCAAGGTATCTTTTCTTTATCTGGATTAACTTATTTTAACATCGAAAATCAAGATAAACAGTCACACAAGCCCGGTTATCAACTTGTTATGTTAACATGGGGTAAAAAGTGGTGGCAGTCTCTAACCTGTCACCATTATAGATAAGTGTACTGGCAGCAGAGTGACTGATTTTACAAAGGAAGATGAAACAAAAGTTTACGAAAAAATATAAAGAGGTTAAACTGACTGAAAAGCAATGAAGCTGCTGCAGACAAAGCAGCACTGTGTACAGTCATTTAGTATTAAAAGTGTGCTCATTACACGGTTTGGTCAGCATGAGGGGAAAAGGGCTGCTTTAATAATAAAGTCAAATATATTTGAAGCCAAAAAAGCAAGCTGTCAAAAATGCAGACATGCAAGTTAGCAAACGTTAGTGACATCACTAAGAATCTGATAAATTTGTTTCGAGCATGTGATTAGTGTTTTTATTCTTTCAGCCGCAACCTTCTTGGTGCCTGGTGCCTTAAGTAGCTCACTGTTCTGTAGTTAGCATTATTTAAATCATCATTAATCATGAAATCATAGAGAGCATGCAACAAATGAATTGCAGTAACGGGTTATACGGGGCTCTCTGTGCATCTCTGCAGAAAACAGTGTGTATGTCGAGTAGTTTCTCTCTACTCTTGGACTCTCTGTTGTGTGCTATGGCTCCACTTACTGGCCTCACCATGCACATACCAGAGCTGAGGAGCTGCACACAACACACACTGGTAAGCATTGCTGCCAATTAATGGTGCATACATATAATATGCTTTACGTGTTGTTATGTGTACATGCTTTCACCTTTTTGCTACCTCTTTTGCGCTACACGTACACGGGTATTTTTTGAAAACGCAGCTTTTTCTGTGTGTTTTGGAGCTTCAAGCCACTAAGGTGTTCTGTGGGTGGGGTTGACACGATGACGCTGCTATGAATGAAACTCGTGGTATTGAGAAAGTCCAATAACTCTAGCGGTATTTATCCTGTCAGTGTTTATTGTTCACCATTGATTGACTTGTTGGTCAAAAAATTAAGTCTGCTGTCAAAATGTACAGTTTGTACTATAATACCTATTCTAACTTTGCGGTAATTTTATGATTTTATTTGGAAACGTGCTCAAACTTTATTGGTATATCGTAACAATCAGCATTTTTGCTCCCTCTTTCCTTGATTTGCTTTCCTTTGCTTTTTATTATTGTCCCTTTTTAAAGGCCTCCACCTTGGATAACATTGCTTATGTGATGCCTGGCCTGTGAGTAAAAGGAGACCCCTACTGGCTCTACACAGCAATGGAAAAAATGTTTCTGTTAGTTGATGCTTGTAAAAATAAGACATTTTGTATTATGAGAATTTGCCTGCACTTTGAACTTTGAAGTGAACTATTTTCAGAAGGATAATTTTTTGTTAATTACATATGTTAATTAATATGTTTAAAATGTGAGTTAAAGGCCTTGCATTAACTATTTGATTAGATAAGATTTTTGAACACTTCGTTATTTGTTATTCAGCATTTTAAATTATTTGAATAGTGATAGAAATGCCTTGTGTCATTGGAAAGCATTAGAAGTAGTGGGTTAATTCACAGTAGAGATCAGGCATCACATGTTTTTGTGCCCGGTAACTCAATATTAAATCACATTGGTACATGAATATCATCTTTTGTTTTGATGACACAGTATGGGTTAACTGAAATATAATTACAAAATACATATTGGTCTGTTCTTGATTATACAACCCGTCCCGAGTAGCCTCTTGAGGTGCAGAAACCACTAAATGCTTAAGTTAGACAACAGATTACTTTTTCCAAAAAGCCCCCATCTTAATTTTTGCATGAGCCTGTGGTCCTTAAAGTGTGGGTCATGGATCCACTGCAGTTGTTGTTAGTGATTAAAAAAAGTAGACACACTGTGTAATATTGCTGAAGTTAAAAGCAATTATCACAATGGGGAAGAAATGTAATTTAAGCGACTTTGAATATGGCATGGTTGTTGTCAGATCGGTTGGTCTGAATATTTCAAAAACTGCCGATCTACTGGGATTTTCTTTCTCAGCCACTATAGGGTTTAAAGAGGTTGGTCAGAAAAAGAGAAACTATCCGGTGAGTGTTTTTTTTTTTAACTGAGTCAAATGCCTTTGTCGATGCCAGAGAAAAAACTGGTTTCTTGAACATGACAATGAGTTCACTGTACTCTGATGTCCTCCACAGTCACCACATCACTATTCAGTAGTCCCATCATGCATGTGCAGCGAACAAATCTGCAGCAGCTGTATGATGCGCTCATATCAATATGGACCAAAATCTATGAGGAATATTTTCAACAACTTGTTGAATCTCTGCCATGCAGAATCAAGGCATTTCTGGCGATAAAAGGGGATCTAGCCCAGTACCAGCAAGTGGGAATAGAAAAAAGAAAATATTTGGGGATGTGTGCAAATCTGTAAATATTACCCAACTATTTTAATAACACAGCCATGAATATTTGCTGAAAGAGCAATTTTCTTGTTTTGTAAATTACTGACAAAAGGTTAGCATTTATATCCTTAATCACAAAGTGTAAATGACATTAATGAAGAGGTCTGTTTGTAATTGCTTCGATGTGGAAATGAAACGTAACAGTTCTTACTTATGTGTGAGGCAGTAAAGACTTGAAGTTTTATGCTTCATGATTTCGTATGGAAAAAAAAAAGGTTAAATTTTCCATTTACGTAACACACAAAAAAAAGCAGAATAATGTTCCTCTTGCATTTATTCTGTCTTTACATTGTAACCTAGTCTGTCTGTGACAAGCCTTCATGCCTTCATTGCTGACTGGTTATGACGGCAACATATTTACAGACCAGGTTGATCAGGTAATATCCTTAGCAACTACAAACAATGAAGGACACCTCCTTTGACAGATCTCCATGAGTCTTGACACATCATAGGTGTGGTAGTTAAAACTATCTTGGAATCATTCTCAGTGGATGCTGGTTACACCACCTCCACCCCAGGTTGGAATGCTTAGCAACCTGCAAACTGAGAAACCTGTTGTGTCCAAAAATATATTTACAAGTGCACTCATGTATGAATGTGTTTAAATTTGGGAGTGGCTCAGGTGAGACTGTGCACCTCGTCTGAGCAGACAGCTTTTATTAGTCGACTAACATGTACTGAAATTGTCTGCGTGAGAAATATAACTCCGTGCCAGCCAAACAAACTCCGTACTGAGAGAAGACAGTGCATGAACGCAACTTCGTAGACCTCAAACACTTGAGTAAGTATCCGTCTTGTTGCTTAAATTGTTGTTGTAAGATTGACTTGTTGTAAGAGACTTCCTTGTTAAATTAGTTAATGTTTTGCACTTGTCGATTAATTGCAATCACATTAAGTTTCTTAGTTGTATTACTATATATAAAGTGTCCTATTTGAAGAAATAGGTTGTTAGGTCAGCTCAAACTACATCCAGTAACTTAAATTATTTACTAACAGTTTCCACAATAGATTCATGCCTAATTGTGAATTTTTCTTACATGACAAAGCAAATATACTTATGAAGTATAGCACTATTTGCAATGCTTCATCAACTGTCGTTGCTGTTTGTTCAGTATATAGTTTGTATGGATTTGGTGTGTACCTTTTTGCATATCAAAAAAACAAATGCATAAATGAGTGCAGGTAGAATGTTGTTTGACAGGAATGGCAAGTTGTGGTATCAAACACTGAGATAAAAGTGATGGGAGATACCCACGACCGTTTCTAGTGAAACTTTCAGTGAATTACTTTAGTTTTTGTTCATTCATGCACAACAGTTTAACGGTACAATGAATTGTAGGTATTCTGTGTGCAGAGAGACCCATGTAGGAACAGAGGAGAAAGATTTTAGTTTAAGATGTCATTTTATCACTTCCTGTTAAGATTATATGATTACTTAATGCTTACATTTGTGATTAACTGATGTTTGATTGTAAATTGATGGTTGAGTTTGTCTAGGAAGAACCTAACATTAAAACCTAGTATTAACAGACAGCTTTTATTTTGGTTGGTTGGTCTAACTTCCTACCAAATAACACAGGTGATATTTTTTCCTCAATTTCTCTCTCTCTTTTTTTTGACTCCTTCCTGTTTCTTTTTTTCATGTCAGGCATGAGTGAACACTACGGTGAGAGCTACTATGGATCCTCGTCCTCGGACCTGAGAATCATTCTTTTGGGGAATATTGGATGTGGAAAGACAGCATTAGCAGACACTATCCTGAGCCAGCTTTCCCCCATTTCTCCCGGCGCCTCCAGGAGCTGCCAGCTACGACAGGGCTTCACTCAAGACCGGAAGGTGACCCTGGTGGAGACACCGAGATGGTACTGGAGTGGTGGCAAGATGGAGGAAGGTGTCAGAAACGAGACACAGCGAGCAATGACTCTGGTATCACCAGGCCCACATGCTATTTTGCTGCTGGTGCCTGTTCACCAATTCACAGAGGTTAGTCTTGGCTTGCCCGTTTGTGATGTCATCTGTTGCTCAACAAATTGCAATCTGTTATGCACACTCAATATAAAAATGGCTATTTATCAAACTACAGTGGAAAAAAATGTGTTCCTAATATATGAATTAAAGATGTTTGGAAACATCTCCATAACACGGAGTAACCACTTTACCGGTTGGATTTAGATCAGTTTTTCCTCTTTGCCTTTCCTGACGCAGATAGAGACACGTGTACCTGCAGAGTTGGAGCAATTGTTTGGACAAGGGGTCCTGGACCACACCATGATCTTGCTGACCTGTGGGGACTACTTGATGGGAAAAACAGTGGAGGTATGAGAGGTGTTCAGCTCTCTCTTTAAGCTGATCTTTTATAAGTCAAGTCAAGTCAAGTCAAGCCTTTATTGTCACTTCAATAAAGTAGGGAATTCACTTATTACCACAATAAGAAGGCGTAGTTTTACCTTTTAACTTATGATTTGGCTCTGTAATTGAGAAATATAAATAAATATTACGTCAAAGTGTATCAGGTTGGCTTTTGTACACACGGTGTCGGTAATATATTAGGGGGTTATCTTATTCTTGGAGTATAACAATAGGAGTAAATCAAATCATTGCAGGTATAAATTAACACAAGCTGCATTGTTTTCTCACAGGAGTACCTGCAGAAAGAGCACCCAGGCCTAAGGCAGGTAATTGAGTGTTGCGGAGGGCGGTACCATGTTATCAATAATCGTCAGCGACAGAACAGGGACCAGGTCTACGAGCTGCTGGAAAAGGTATGAAGTAGGAGTGAAAAACAGTTATCAAATAGCAACATGTCTGAAGGGGTTTGTCTGAGTCAGTAAAACTGTTAACATTCATGTCCTCACACATTTTATCATGTGGATAAGTCTTCCTCATTACTCAACTACAGTACATTTTTTAAATACTCCATAGGTTGGAGCCTTTTGTTTTAATGGTTTCTTTGAGACGATTGTTGAGCAAGCATGCATGCATGCATGCCGTTTTTCCAGGAACACCTAGTTTCACATTTGTCTACTCACACCCTGTTGCAGTCTGGACTGGTTTGAATATTAGCGATGATCGTAATTATTTTGTAACTGTGACTCACAAAACAGAGTTAAAGTTCCAGCAGTAAGTTACTATTGTTGGTTTGTTTGTTTGTTTTTTCATTTGTCTAACAGGTGGACAATATGGTGCGGAAAAACGGGTTATTCTACATGAAAACATTCCAGGATAGAGAGCTGGATAAACGGGTGAAAGAAAGAAAGGAGAAACTTATGGAAAGTTTCAGGGTTCAAAAGGAAGAGAAGAAAAAGACCCACACGTCATATTATACCCCAAACACAGAAACAATTGGTCAAGAGGAAGAGTATTTCAATGCGATGTCAACAGAGAGAAGGAAGAGACAAGAAGAAAAGGAGGAAATGGTGGATGGAGTTAAGGTGAGCCAGGTGTCCAATGAGTATTTCAATGCCGTATCTCCAGAGACAAGGAGGAGAAAGGAAGAAATGGAGGAAATGGTGGATCGAACTAAAGTGAGCCAGGTATCCAGTGGCCTTTATTCAACTCCATGTCTAGAGCGACAGCCATCCTCGGAGCTCTGTAATAACAGGGAGTTAAAAAGGACACCCAGTTTCAAACTGAATAGAGGTAAATGCCAATAATTGTATGCTGGCCTCTATTACTGTACCCTGATTTGTTCTTTTATCAGTGTCTAAAAAAAAAAAAAGGCGAAAGTAAGCAAAACTTGTTTTTTTCCCCCACTAGATGGAGCTTTACTCTCACAAATGTCAGAGGGTAAATCAACTCAAAAATTGATCTCCACTTGTAAGTCACAGGACTTAACTCTGTCATATGTCACTATCAGCACTTCACTTCTTATTACATCACTGACTCTGATTTTTACCTCATGGGTTTCAGTTCACCACAGAATTAACAGCTTTGAAGAGAGATCACCCGAGGCTTCGCCTACCAATGCTCCTCATTCGCCCGTCTTCTCCTCTTCCCCCCCTTCTTCACCAAATTTTGCTGCCTCTCCTTCCTTGCTCTCCTCATCCAGCTCAACCCTTTCTTCCCCTTCATTGTCCTCATCCTCATCTTCTCCGGAGCTTCGCCTGGTGTTGCTTGGAAGATCTGGATCAGGGAAGAGTGCGGCTGGAAATGAAATACTGGGGCAGGAAGCCTTTGAGTCACGTCCAGACAGCCTCATAGCAATCACACAACAGTGTGAGAAAAAGAAGGCATTGGTTAAAGGAAGAAGGGTTAGTGTTTTTTAGTGTTACTAAGATGTCTTTTTTCTATTTATCTCAGCAGCTCAACATCTATATCTCAACACCCATTACAATATCTCTAAGAATAAAGTGTTTCATACTTTCTTCTTGTTTTGTAGCTTTTCACAGCTCTTTACGTATTTGCTTGCATTTTCCTTTACAATTTTGCATGCATTTCCTCTGTCCCCTGCAGGTGGCAGTGGTGGATACCCCAGACTGGTTTGATTCAGAGCACACTCCAGATGAGGTGCGAGCTCAGATCTCCTCCTGTGTGGCTTTGTCCAGTCCCGGCCCCCACGTCTTCCTCTTGTGTGTTCCCTTAGACCAGCCTGCAAAGACCGAACTGCAGGCTCTTGGGGCCCTGGAGGCTGTTTTTGGACCCGAAGCAGTCTGGAGACACACTTTGGTCCTCTTTACTTATGCTGATCGACTCAGGGCAAGCGGGAAGGCCAAAAATAACAACATTGAGGCATACATTGCTGGTCAGCGGCGGGATTTGCTAAAGATTGTGGAGAAATGTGGGGACAGATTTCACATTTTGGAGACAAAAAGAGGTGGGATGGAGAAGAGCAATGTGGCTGACCTGCTAGAAAAGGTGGAGCAGACAGTGAAGGAGGCTGGGGGGCAGTGTTATTCTTGTCCTGCTTTTCAGGAGGCAGAGAACAGAGTGAGGCAGAAACAGCAAGAGATGGCAAGAGAGAAACGAGGCGAAAAGCTAGCAAGGGTAGAGGATGTTGGCCCACTCAGCTCTGAAAGGCGAAAGCTTTATCCTTACATGCAGTCTGTTTCTGAGGTAGACGAGGAAGTGAGAGAGGATGAGATTGAGAAAACAAGGGACGAGGCTGAGATGAGTGTAAGTACTATGAATATTGAAAGTCTTCCACCAATTACACTTTCGACCATATCCCCTTCGTTACTTAGTTCCATAATGGAGAAGATGAGTACAGGTGCAAAGAATTTACCCAAGCTGTTGGCAGATAGCTCTGTGTGGGTTGGAGAGGGAGCACAGAGGATGAAAAATAGTGGAATGTGGGAAAAAGTTGGCAATAGTGCACAAAGTGTCCAAAAGATGGTGGTTGATAGTTCTGTTTGGGAGAAGGTAGGAGTCACTGCAGGAAATCTCTCCAAAGCAGTAGGAGATAAAGTTCCCAAGGTAGTAGTAGATGGTTCTGCATGGGTGGGATCTGGAGCAAAAGCGGCGGCTGCAAGTCCAATGTGGGAAAAAGTGGGTTCAGGGGCCAAACTCATGGCAAACAGTTCCATGCGTGTCGGAGCTGGAATTGGAGCTGGGGCAAAGACTTTGGCACAGAGTCCCGTGTGGGGAAAAGTAGGTTCTGGAGCCAAGGCAGGGGCCAAAATGGTGGCTGAGAGTTCAGTGTGGGAGAAAATTGGGAATACAGCTAAACAGGTGCCAAAAGTAGTCATTGGCGGGATGCTGCTTGGACTGGTGCTTGGTGTGGTTTTGGGCGGTGTTATTGGTGGAGCTGTTGGGGCAGCTGCTGGATCTGCAGTAACGGAGGTGGGCAGGCGAAAACTGAGCAAGAAAAGCACAGTAGAAAAGACAGAAGACACTGCAAGAAATGTTGACAGAACAGTAAACAAGCACATAGATGCAGTGAGAAAACAGGGAGAGAAATTTCTGAAAACTGAATGAAGGACTGACAGATGTTTGTATATAAAATGATGTATAACAAATGTAAAAGTGCTTATTTCTTATGAATTAATATTTTCAGCATATATAAAAATGTTTTTTGACTGCTGTGCCATTTTTAAAGCATAAAATACACTTTCAGATGAATTTGATTTCACTACTTTTACACGTTTTATTGAGGCACTTGATAACTAAGGATGAGTGTGACATTTAATAATGGATGAATTGCAGATCTCGATATTGAAGCAATAATATATAAATTCAAATAAATTTTCTATATGTTGATAGATGTTTGCAACACATCAAAACATGCAAAGGAATCATAAAAAGTATGACTATTTTTGATAGTGTCGTAGCTAGATATTTAACAAAATGAGTGACTAAAAAGAATATTAAAATCTGTATATTAAAGGAAATTCTGTAAATTGTACCCTGAATTGGTCACAGTGCTTTCATTACCTGATTAAACATCTTCATTAAGAAGTCATTGTATTTGTTGTGTGTTTTTAGTGCTGAACCACAGGGCTTGAAAAATTCTTTAAGAACATTTTTTATTTAACAACAATAGACATTTTTTCACTTTTTGACCTTTTATAGACTGAATTTGGTTTTATGTTTATGAAATTTTTGAAACTATTTTAAGAAGAGCAGAGGTAAGTAAAATGATTGGAGGCATTGTACCTGTACACAGATCAAAATGTATGCTTGAAATATGAACCCTATTGCAAGAAAGGGACAAAATTTAAGATTTAAGTAAAAAGAGCAATGCAATAGTTTGGAAATGTCAAACTAAACTGGTGTAGAATTTTAGCTTCTCAGCAGTCCTGAGTCTTCTTTGTCATAGTTTTTGTTTCATCATGTGCCAAATGTTTTCAATTTGTGGAAGCATCCCGTCTCTTGTAGTAACAGATGCTGTATGCATCTATTACAGCTTCTTGAAATATGCAGTGCCTTCCCTGAAAAAAAAAAAAGATGTTATCTATGGAAGCATATATTGCTCTAAAAGCCAATTATACCTTTTCGAATACAGACGCGCGCACTAATGCAACCCCATACAATCAGAGATCCAGGCTGTTGAACTGAGGTCTCATAACAAACCAGATGGTTCCTCTCCTCTTTGGTCTTGAGGATCCTGCCCCCTAAAGGTCATAGACATCTAATATTAATTGTTGGCCTTAACAGAGGTTTCTCCAGATTCTTAAAATCTTTTGATGGCATGTAGCGTAGATGATCCAAAATCAACCTTATGTTGATGAACTTTGTTCTGAAATTGTTCTTTGTAGATGCAGTTTTTTTGTGCAGTTTGTGAAGCTTTGCCCATCTTTGCTTCTGTCCGAAAACTGTCCTATTTTTAGTTAACCTAATTAGTTGCAAAGTGTTCCTCCAGCAGTGAGCCTTTAAGAATACTTCATTTTCCAGCCTTTTGTTGCCCTATCTGAACTTTTTTAGATGTGTTGCTGAGATTAAAATGAGATAAAAAATTTCTTAAAATAGTGAAATCTGTTTTTTTTTATTGTTTGATATGCTTCTGTGTTCTCTTGTGAATAAAATATGTGTTTATGACATTTGCAAATTACTTCACTATTTTTTTTACATGTTTACATTTTAAACAACATCTCAAAATCTTTTGGAGTTGTGTTTGTAGTTTGCAGAATTCTCTCCATTTATTGTGTTAGTTTGCGTAAGTTGGTGTGGTTCTGGTCGTAAGAGGGGCACAACCAAGGGTGGGAGAAGGAGGTAGGGTGGAGGCAGTGGCATTATCTCTAAGTCCCAGGCTGGCTAGCATCACCCTGCGCGGCCTCCTGTATCAGAAGTAGAGAAGGTTAACACCCCAGCAGTTTGAATTACCAATATGAGGTTTTATTTCCTGAACTGTAATGTGCAACCATAAAAATATTTTTGAATAAATAACAGTAGTAACAATAATGCATTACAAGTTTGCTTTTTTTTTAATCAGGACAAGCTTAAAAGATAAAATGGTTCAACAACTTACCCATAAATCATATATTGTTAACCAACTCAAAGCTAGTGGATTATCCAAAAAAGCTTTGAAAAATGTAATTTGTACAACTGCAGTGACACACTAGGTTTGATTTGTATGACCCCTGCCTCAGTCTAATCTTCTCTGAGGTTTCAGAGTGAAGCAGGGAGGAGACGGACTAGCTTAGCACAGCAGAGTGGGCAGATGCAGTCACAGCAGTGTTGTGAAAGCAGTTCTTCCTGTTGTATGATCCTGAAACCAAGTGTACAGCGCTTCCCAGGGCATCCTGGTGGCTGTTTTCTCTTTCTTCTTTCCCCTCCTATCTTACCTTCTTCTATGCAGCGGTTGCTACCCCACACATCCAAACACCCATCAAACATGGTACAGACACACCGCCACCACCCAACCTCCAGGAAACTCGTTGGCCGTAAATGAGACAGCACTAACTGTAAGCATTTCCTGGCCAATTGATAGACAGACACCCGCACCACGGCAACAGCTGCAAGCCCCCCTCCCTTCCAACCACTTTTCACTTTCCTCCACCATGCTGAACCCCATCTTCAACCGCATGCCACATCCACCCTGACCTTCCACAAACACAACCACACACGAAAAAATTGTTGCCGTCACACAATTTTTTTTTCCCCTTGTTCTTCAACACGTTACGCACACACATGCACAAACATGTCTTCGTTTTAATTCCCCACAAATTTTGCTGCTTGTGTGCTTGTGATCACAAATTGTACCTGTGATGTTGTATTTTATTTTTGTCAGACTGGGCAGTCTGGGCAGTCAAAAAGGCTATACTGTCTGCTTCTTGGGAAAACCTCATCGCCTTGTGGAATATGTTTCTGTGAGATTTGTTTTTTGGTGTGCTGGACTTGCCACAGGAAACGTTAGATCCAGGTTCTTGGTGTCACGTCACTCACTAGTTTTATTTTTTGACTGGGGTTGTTTATGTCTTCCCAGCTGAAAACACTATTGTCAATCATCTGTCATGCTGGTGAACAGCACATGCAGACAGCATGGAGTTGCACTTTGGCTACTCACCCCATATAACATGCAGTGACAGCTTTGTTACAGACAAACAGAAGGACACATGACTTATGTTTATATTTTTCAAAAAAAAAGTTAAAAGAAGTGAACTTCCAATCATTGTAAACTATTTTAATCTCATAATTTAGCAGTTTGGTCACTATCTTCATCTTACACTACTTGCTAGTCACTTTGAGCATACACAAGTGTGCTAAACTGAGAGCGGCAAAACATTTGAATGTGTTGAGAAATCGTGCTGACAAAGAGCAGTCTTTGGAGCGCAGTAAGAGGATGTTAAATAAGGAACAGCAAACTAAAACACACTTTATTTCTGTCTCTTACAAGTGTGTCACAATGTCAGGGTGGAACCATCAGCCCTGCTTTTCAGACAAGAAGAGCAGCGAGGACATTAGAAAACGACAACGTCAAATCACCACTGCATGCAATGCATTTCTCCGCAGGCACTCTAAGTTACCATAACTGCACTGAGGCAAGATGGATTATTCATGTAAACTTCAGACACTGACAAAATATTTCATTTACATGCCTATTTCTAATGGATCTTTTATTTTTATCCATTTGCTAAGAAGATTTTAAATTGCCTGGATTACTTTTATAAGCACATATAATCAGGGCCCTGTTTTGTGTCTTTCTTCTTCTGCTGTTTCAGTTGTATAATGTTTATTAAAGAGTCATTGTTACCGCATTTGGATATGAGCTGGTTTAAATGGTTAAATGTTTTGTCAAGTTTCATGTCTCATCCTGCCTCAAAGCACAGTTTGGTGTTTGACTAAATGACAGAGCTTCACAATCAACATTGCTGGAAAAGACAAAGAGGCTCTTAAACCTGCAAAATTCATTAAAACAAAATCCCTCTTTTTGTATTCACACCTTTCTGGAACTGATCAAACACTTTTGATATATCTCCGTCTGTTTGCCCGTCATTTAAACTCCCAGTGTTTGCTGCTTTTTGGTGTCACCGCTCATCATTTGATGCTGCCACCATCCCTATTTGACTCTTGACCTTTCCCAGAATGCCTTGGGTCACCATAGAGGACTTAGCACCAAAGCTTTCTTCACTGTCTGTGTCTCCATAGCAGCTAGACGTTGCTGGGGAATTAGCCAAGCCACTGACTGAGTCAGTTGAGTCTCTGTCTCTGTGGGCCAACGCCAAAGCGGGACGGGCTGACGCAGGCAGGGCGGAGTGGGATGGCAGCGGAGTGTCGCGCTGAAAACGAGGGTTCAGTTTTTTGCCTGCCAAACCAGAAGCCATGCTCTCATCCTCCACATCATCCTCAGCCGAGTCCCTGCTCTTGTCTTGGTCCTGGTCATTGAGCAGTGTGACCAGGAAGTTGATGTACTTCACGGCCAGGCGGAGGATTTCGTTCTTGCTGAGTTTCTTGTCGGGTGGGTGCGTGGGAATGAGTTTCCTCAGCTCGGAGAAAGCCCCGTTGACGTTCTGCTGTCGCCAGCGTTCACGGCTGTTGGTGAAAACGCGGCGGGCGAGTTTTTGGGGAGGGCCTGTTGGACACACATAAACACAGAGTTAGTCCAAAAGTTGTTTTTTTTTTTCAACAAATACTTCAAATCGTCGCTAATAATAAATAAAAAACTTTGCAACAAAAATTGAGGGGACGGGGGATTAAATAGACTTTGGATGAATAGTAAAGATTTGTGATCCATTTTTAGCAATTAACTTTCCCATGAGCTGTTTAACAGTTCCAAGAAAAGTGGCATGTGGTGCCAGGGGTATATTCCTATACCCATCACAGGATATAGAAAAGCACTGAGAGACGAACTAACAAATTGTGGAAGTAGGTTTTTTTCACAGGATGTGATGGAAGTGAAAAAAAGTACATCATATTGCCACATACTCTTTAAATAGTTTAAATATATGCCCTAATCTCCAAAATGTGGACATCAATTTCCCCAAATTACAGTTCAAAACATATAAACAGTAATAATGGCCATAATAGTATCATGTCATAGCATGTTCACACAGAAACTCACATTCATTCATCTCCATCTCAAAATGTGAGGAGGGTCTCCTCTTGATGCGGTTGTTGCTGATGACACCATAGCTTCCTCCTGAAGAACCTAGATAAGAACTAGAAACACAAACACTGTGAATAATTTGTGCGATCATATTCACAGTCAGACAACTTAAAACGAGCTACATATAAATAAAAAAAAACACATATAATGTTGTTTTGGCATTTTGTTCTCCTTCCGTTAGCAACTGTAAAGAGAGAAATCCTAAAGCGTGGCTAAAGAAAGCAGGAACATGGTGGAAGCCATTAATGGAGGTGTGAATGTGAGTGGTGGCGTTGATTGAGTGTGCATGCAGAGTTTTAACCCAATCTCATTAAGCTTGGTTACTAGCTGATTCTACTTCAGGGGGGATGAAATAGATCAATGCTTCCTGCTACAAACAAACCAGAGAGAAAAGGGGAGAGAATCTTATTCCCAGACCTCCATGACAGATGGGGAAGCCACAGATATATCCACTGTGCAAAAAAAGTCCCACTTTTTACACTCTTCTGTGAGAAAACTGTAGAAAATGCCGTTTGGAGTAGAGAATAGAGGAACAGTAGGAGGGCTTTGATAAAGACTGCAAATTAATGCCTTTCTTCACGGGAGTAAGAGAAGAGCTGCCAATTCCTCGGGCCCAAAAAGAGCTTTAAGAGTTCTGTTTTGCTTCCTTTTGTCAGTTTAAGGATTAAAATTAGCTTTAATTAAAACTGGATGTATAGTTTAGAAAAGTGGTATATTCAGTTTTTTTACTTGGCTGCTAAATACACACACATAAACACACACAAAAAAAACATTCACTGATTCAATTTGTGTTTGGTAACCAAAAGGTCTGCTGAATAAATTCAGCGTGAGAAATGTTAGATCCCTTCAAAACAGCACACATCCTGCTGTCATTTTCACATAACAGTGCAGCACAGCGGCTATTAATCATGATGGGAAGTCAAGAAATCCGAGCAGTTGAGGTTTTATCTGAAACTTGGCATTGCAGCCAGAAAAGTGGCATCATCCTTGATAGCAGCATGTCAGGAAGCTGTATTGTAGTGGGTTTTATAGTTTAGTTGTCCACATCTGTTTGCAGGGTTTTTGAAAGGAAGTGAATGAGTGTGTGATACTTTATTTTGCATAATGTTCCACTTTATGTGATCATTATTTTTTTTTTATCCTTTAGGTCAACTTTTTCATTTTACCTCTACAATTATTTGCTTCCAGTGAAACAAATTCATTTAATTAATGCACTGCACTGATAATATGAACCGTAATGTCAGTGCATGTTGCAGTTTATCAACAACCAGATAAAAGGTAACGTTACAAATATGCATATTTCTTACTTTGGATCAATCTTTTTTTTGTTGTGGTTACTTTTGCTTTACTTGCTTTGGCCTCCAAATCTATTAAGTTGAACTCAAAAGTATAGGATGTGTTATGAGTTTGTCTTTTTTTTTTATTATTTATCTTTCTGTTTGAATGTTTGGATTACTCTAAAAGTCATTTGAATGATTTTTTTTCTTTTTTTTTAAGGCGGGGCTTTACCCAATATAGTCCTGCAGTAGTTACAGGAATTTCTGAAAGGTTTCTTTATAAATGAGATTGCATAATTTGACTTTTTGCAGTCTATCTTCAGAAATTAGTAGCAAATTGAAAAAGGCAAATTGGGAGACATGATCTAGATGTTCTCCAAAAAAATCATAGACTAAATGAAACCAGACTCACTTCATTCATGGTGTGGCAGCACTCAGACCACTCTTGTTTCAAGAAGTTATAAGTCACTCACGCTGTGTATGAATGAATTCAGATTTGTATGATCTCACCTGGTGAAGAAGGGGTGACCAGGCAGGTACTGATGAGGCAACAGGGGCCCTGGAGAAGCAGCTGTGGGACCTACGGGACCTCCACTAGATACAGAAGCTCCAGGGCTGACCACAGGTAAACAGTTCAACTGGCCGCGGCGAATGTCTCCATGTGGCCCGTGTAGGAGGTTGGGAATTGGGTGAAGGGCAGTCAAAGGGGTATTTGGGAGTGGCAGTGGGGGCTTGCTGTGGCCAAGGCTGATAACTGGAATGTGGGGAGGAAGAGGAGAGGATGATGAGGATGAAGGGAAGGCTGTTGTGGAGGTTGGAGGGGGAAGAGGGCACGGGGAAGTCTTCGCTGGTGCCGGGAGGAGCGGAGGTGGCGAGGAAAGAGTTGGGGACCCGTTGGCCGAAGCAGCAGGAGCAGCGGTGCTCTTTGGCCCACCTAGTTTTTTCTCGTCCTCTTCTTCCTCCGTTTCCATGGCGATGGGCTCAGGTGCAGCAGTTGTATCGGCTTGGTGATTGGTTAACACCATGTTTGGGGTGATGGGGGCCTGTGTCGAGCCAGGATTAGGGACATCCGTGTGTCCCTTGTGCCCTGTCTTGTTAGTGGGTTGTGGGCTGCCGATAGCATCCAAGGATGCTGACTGCTGGCTGTAGAGAGGGCTGCTATGGTCCATGGATGCACACGATGGTGAGGAGGCAGAGGATGAAGAAGAAGACGAGGAGGGGCGAGGTATGTCGAGAGGTGAGGCAGGCGGGCCGGTGGAGTTCAGCTTTTCCATCATGGTGGTGAAGTCTCTGAAGGAAACCCTGTCACTGTCAAGGTGTCGCTCTTCTCAGCTGCCCAGCGTGTGTGCTGCAAGTCTGTGTCTCGTCCCTGTGGTGTTTTACACGAGAGTCACTTATGTGTCCATATTCTGGCTCATGCACCTATTCCTACACGGCTCTAAAAATTTCTCCTGGCCAGTTGTATGAATCTTTTAACCCTTTATTTACTTTTCCTTTGTTCTACTTTTCTGCAGATTTTTCAATATTTTTTCATGTCTACATACATGCATGAACTGTCCTTATTTGTCAGCATGCAAGTCTTTTAACGTCAGTCTTATTAATCATTTCATGAATCTTTACAGTGACACAGCATATGACACCTTCTGTCATTACACGCTTAGGAGGTTTTTGTTCAGCCTTGTTTCTCATGACTCCCGCCTCTGATGGCTGTTGTGCAACTGTAATATAATGAAACAGAATATTGCAAAATGTTCCAGTAAAGCAAATTAATTCATTTTCATTTTCAATTTAAATTAAACTTGGTTGGATGGATTTTGTAGTCTTAAATGAGGGGCTACTGCTGTGATTAAGTCTCTGGCTCCAGCATATGAAGGAGGTGGCGCTTGCAGTTTGATGTGATGTGGAAGTCTTTATTTTTTTTCACAGTACATCCCGAGTAGCAAATTCTTTTTTGGTTTTGAATGAGTCTCTAGTGGCTTCTCTTAATAAGTCTATCCGTCTATCTGTCTGTCCACATGTATTTTGAGGATATGAGTCAAAATCCTTTTACGGACCCAAAAAGTCCCAGAACGCTGACGATTGGATTGATATCAAAGAGTCTGTCGAACAAAACATTTGATGTATATTTAGCAAAGACTATAAGATATGAAAATATGCTTAAAGGTCAGTTTGCACACATGCAGTGCAACAGTTAATGATAAGATCAAATAAGTTGTTGTTTAAGGGAGCTGACACATGCCTTAAAATCTGGATTCAGTTAATGGAAATTTATTTTAATTGCAAATTTTAAACTTAGAGGTTTGACGGATTTTAAAGTGTTGATATATGGAGTAAATTCATTCTTGTGCTTTAGAAATTACCGCTTGTTAGCCTGTGTTGCAGAGCTTACAGCTCATGATTTTTCAGGTTTTGCAATCGCAATTGTTCCCGTTTTCTATTCGAGCGGTCATGGCTTTATTTTGGACAGTTCCGTCTTTTGCAGTGTTGTGTAGGA